>PVJH01013639.1:36212-59821 GCA_004026705.1 Nesogale talazaci
ATGGATATGTTGGATTGTGTAAGATATGTCAATATAGCTATTATAAAAAAGGAGGGGGATAGAACCCAAACAAAAGCTGGGGGGGGGGGGGAAGGATAAAAGATAAAAGAGAAAAATAAAGTGAGACTAGCAAAGGAAAAACAGTTAAAGAAGAAGGGAGGGGAAGGAAACGGAGCTAGAGAAATAGACATAAGTGAAGGGACATTTAAAGACGGGTGTGTGAGGAGCGGGCAGGACAGCTGGGTGGTATCCTGACTGTTGAGGAGAGAGCGGGTGGCCGGGACTTGGTACCAGTCAGTACACTTTGTGGGCTGAGGAGGCCACAGGGTTTGGGCACCAGGTACTGGAACACATTCTTGCTAACCAAGAGGGCAGCTGGGGATTGACGCCTGGTTCCAGGAGTTCCTTCTGGCTCAGAGGGCAGTTGGGGTCAGGACTTCCAGTCTGATTCTGTACATTCTGTTGGCCCAAGGAGGCAGAAAACTTGTGCCTCCAAATGCAGGTCTATCTTGTTTGGGATTGTTGTGCTTCCTGAGTACATAATTTCTCCCCTTTCCTGATAATAGGTAACTTACCGCCAACAACTTTTGGGCAGATAAAGTTGCAGAGCCCCAGGCACAAAGATGTGCCGCCAACCTCAGGCAAAGCAAGAGATGCCTGTGGGTGGAAGATGTGGTTGGTATCACTAGGCTCCAAGTAGGTGGAAGCAGAGATTTGTCACACTTCTGGATACCAAAAGGGATATGGGGAAGAAGAAGATTGCACCACTCTGGTGCCTTCCAGCTGCTGGTTAGGGCAAGGATTAAGTTGTGAATGAGTGGAACCAATCATCAGTTACTAGCCTGATCAGTACGCTTCTTAAAAAATTCAAAATAGCATGCTGTGTCCAACCAGTTGACGATTCACTGTTCTGTCTTCCTACTCACTATTTTCGTCCTGTTTCTTTTTCTAGTTGGCATTAGACCCAATTCTTCATCTCTTCTTTTCAATGAAGTTCCAGGATTATCATCTGTATCTTTTTCATTGGATTTCTCATGTCTCATTATAGAAGGGTCTGGGTAGCGTGTCTGCCTACTCTGCGATCTTTCTTTGGACTCATCTCTTTCTTTTTTGTGACAATCTTCTGAGTCTCGCTCAGTGGGTCTTAGCTGAGTGTAAAGTAACTGACACCAGGTCCTCTTCCTGATCATTCCTTGTCTTCAGACTAAGCATATTCACATTCGATCTCTCCCATAGGAGGGGTCCCCTCTTCAGTACTCTCATGGCTCACGATGAACACTATCATCAAGCTATAAGACAGATTCACATTTTCCCTGTGCCTTCGGAAATTGTCACTCTGAGTTTCTGGGCAGATGCAGCCTTTCTTATCCTTGACAACCTCATCTTAGCTTCCTGTTTCTGGCAGATGCTTTCTGACAGGTTCTGTGTAGACCTCTGTTCTCTTGCACAGCCCTTTTACTTCAGACTCTGAGAACAACCTAACACTTGCAATGTCCCTGTCCCTTTGACCAACCATACAATCATTTCATTCTCTCCTGAAGTCAGTTGGCCTGCTTTTCTGATGCTTGTGTCGGGGGTGGAAAGGGCTGGAAGTAACTCCCGTGTGCTACCTCTTCTCAGGATCGTGTGTAAGAGTTTGCTGTGAGAGTAGTTCATAGATTGCTCTAAGAAGGATGAAATGAGATACCATTCTGAGGCTCAGTGGAACTGTTTGCCATGACGGCAGCTAAAGGGCCTAACATCTGAGTGCCATGGCCAGAGCCTGCCCATATCCAGTTGTGGTTTCAATAGTAGAGTCCTCTTGAAAACCCAACCTGTCTCAGAAGGATTGTTTCTCTAGAGAGGAATAGTTACTAATTGTTGGGAAATACTTTCTAGGGGGAAAAATGCCTGAAACTTGACCATCTCTTTTTCTCCCTGGCAACATTCTCAGTGTAGGCCTTTTTCTCTCCTGGAGGCAGGAGGGTTATTCCCGAGGACTACCTGCAGGGCTGCCCCTATACTTCAAGGACTGGTTGGTTCTAGCACCTGAAACCCTGGACTGCTACTTCAGCAATTTTTGCTTCTATTAGCAAATATGTGTTCTGTCTCTGCGGCAACCCTTTTACTTTTCCATGGGATGTTCTGTGCTAATGGAGGTACTGGGACTGTTACCATGAACGTCTCTTACTTCATGCAATGACACCTTCATATAGTGCCAGCAGTTGTTATTTACCTTGTGACTGTGTGCTTCAGCTCCTTTCCTTGCACATTTCAGAGCTTGTTGGCTGTACGTTGGTGTTCTCTGTTCCTCGTAAAACACAAGAAAAAAAAAAACAGGGGAAAAGCATACTATGTTAAAAAATATGACTCTCTTTTTAATCAAAAGGTTTCTTCCAAATGACTTCAAAACTTGGTGGAAAATAGTTCAGTTATTTGCAGCTTCACTTTATCTAATAGCAACACCTTGTAATCCATCTGTTCAGATTAAAATGAAAGCAAAAGCAGTGGCTATGCCACGTCTGTCTAAATTGATTGGGGGCTGTTTAGTTTCCATTACCTGTTGTTCTCCTTGGAAAAAGACATGACATTTGAGTATTTTTGAAAAAGGCTTCTATTTAATCCTACAAGTAACCTTAGGCAGCATGAGAAAATGGTGATCTCTCCAGGGGCAAAAACGAGGCGTTCTGAGACCTCTAATAAGTGAAGGAAATTTCAAGAGCGCAAGCTTTGACTCCAAACGAATCCTTCCATTGTGTTTCAAACTAAGTCTTTAATTTTAAGTACGCTCTGAAATTTAAAACAAAATCAGGTTTTGTTCTGTTTGTTGTTATTTTTTTCAACAATCATCAAATAAATAGGTCTGAATGTTTAGAGATTGAAAAAACGGCAGTCACAGCTACATGTTCAGCCCATCCCCTCCAGGTCCTAGGCCAGCCAGGTGGGTGAGCAGCCCTTGCTCTCAGCCCGAGGCCCTCTGTAAGCGGGCCTTGCTTACTGCTTGTCATTGACTCGTTAAGTTAGCTGATGGATCACTCACACCCCAGCACTGTTCTTGGGGAGCCCACAGACGAGTACTGGTCACTGGCAGTCCAAAGGGCTCACGAAAAGTGAGCCGAACCATATGAAGGTCGAGGCAAGAGGTCACAGAAGCACACAATCGCAGGGAAGCTCAAGTCGGTGTGTACCAGGAAGGGTTTCCTGGGAGTGAAATAGAGCCCTACAGAATGAACAAGAGTTGGGCTAGCCCTGTGGCATAGTGGTTGTGTGCAGGACTGTGGCCCACAGGGTTGACAGTTCAAATCCAGCAGCAGCTCTCCAGGAGCAAGGCTGGGCCTCCTATTCCCAACAGAGGGTAGTGATGCGCCCCCCCCCCAAAAAAAAAAGAATGAATAAGAGTCAATCATATGAAGAACTGTGTGACTTAGTGGTTAAATGCTGTACAGCTAACAAAAAAGTCAGTGGTTCAAATGTGCCAACTGCTCTGATGAGAGAGAACGTTGTGGCAACCTGCTTTGGCAAAGATTACCGTCTTGGAAACACTAAGGGGCAGTTCTACTCCGTCTTCTGGGGTCACTGTCACTTTGAAGTGACCCAACGGTAACTTGGGCAAAGAGGAAGTAGGAAGGGTGGGGTGGGATGGGGCGGGAGGTTGGGAGAGTGAGCATCCCAGACAAAGACAACAGTTGTAAAAGAACCCTGAAGTGGGGGAAAACATGCTTGTTGGAAATGCTGGCCGGAACCTAGAGGATGAGGGGGAGGGTATCATGAGAAGCAGCTGGACTGGAAGGGCGTGGCAAAGTCACTTGGGGCCTAGACACTGGGAGTCCGGAACCGATGCTTGGAACCAACTTAGGAGCAGAAGGGAACTAGGAAGGGTTTCAATCAAGGGCATGATGGGGTTGGGTTGGCTGCAGCCTGGGGAGTGAATTAAGATGGGGTCAGGTTGTTGGAGGCAGGACGTGAACAGGTCAGTGGGTGGAGCAGAAAGCACGAGTGACACAGTCACTATCTTTCAGACTTGCGGAAGGAGCCGGGAAAGTGCTGTTAAAGTGAATACAGTTCAGAGCAAAGCCGGGCAACTGTTCCCTTTTGGCATCTCCCCCATACCTTGTAGACAACAGGGTTTCCCTGGACTTGGACTTTTAGAATCATCTTGAGCATGTGAGCCAAGGGGCCCATTAAACCACAGTTGAAGGAGCAAGCCCAGGCATTCTTCTGCTGTAGGCCTTCAGGGAGCAGATAGGAAGAGTTGCTAGAGGCCCGGCAGAACTTCAGCTTTCCCAGCCTCTCAGAGACTTTGGTAGGGGCCACCAAAGCTCGGTGGTTGGCAGGTCCATGCTGATGACCTGACCCCCGAGGCTTGTGAGGAGGAGGGGGGCTGATTCTCCCTTGTCATGGCGCCTCTTCCAGCTGCAGAGCACCTGGTCCATCTTCCCACAGCCTCGGCATGGCTTTGAACCACCAGCACTCAGCTGGCAGTCAGAAGCTTAACCACTTGGGACACTTTCATTCCATGTGATTGCAGGAATTCCAGTTTTGTTTTGTTTTTGTTTTTCCCAGTTCTCCACTCCAAGTGTTTCCAAGGATCTGCAAGGAGCACTCATTTGTTCCACAGATCCATCCTGGTGGTTGCCTGGGGCCTCATCTGGCTGCCTGGCCCCAGACCTCTGATTTCTGCCTCCAGTCATCTCCTTGTCCCAGCTGACCTCTCCAGATGGGCCTGTGTGGGGGCAGACTCCTGCTCCCTTCACTGGGGAAGCAGAGCGTAGGACTGGGTAGGGGATGTCAGTACCCCAGAGAAAAACTGAACCTAGATTCTGCTCTCCCTGTCCCCAGATCCCATTGCCATGCCCCTTGCTGCTCTCTGCTCCAATGGCCATAAACTGCTAGGCCCGACTGCTGGTCACCTTCCCTCCACCCAAGAGAACCTGCGATCAAGTTTCTCCTGCCCCAAATCCCCTCTGATTCTAGCATCAAACAGGCTTCTCAGTCAGCAGCAGCATCTCAGAGCTTACAGCTCCATCCGACATGAAGACGTTTTCTTAAATCCATAAAGTAGTTAGCTGTGCAGTATTTTAAATCACTTCTTCCCAGAAGGGAAGTTTGCCTTTACTTTTGCAATCTTGGGACTTGCTACTTGAGCATTCGCTTTTCTCTGGGATTTCATAGTCCTGCTCGGTTATTAGAAAAAGCCCGTGGATGTTATTAGAACCCCATCTTGTGAGTGACAAAACCCCAGGCTGACTTAGGACTTACCAAGTGTCATGTGCCAGGGGGATACCAAGTTTAACTGAACAGTCCACGCTCGTGGCTGATGTTCCACCCACCCTTAGCTTATGTAGCCTCGGTTTCAATGTCTCTGTCTCCATGGAGACAAACAGTGTGGGAGAATAACATGTAGGGGTCAAGGAAGGAGCGAATGGGGGAAATTTGGGTTTCTTGCACGGTTGGCTGTTCCAAGTTGGCGTGCCTTGCCCTGTTTGTCCCTCCTGAGGCACAGGGAAGACCTGAAATCAGATTGTGTTCTGGTTGAGAAGAACACTCCCCCCTCCCCGCCCACAAAAGAGGCGAGCAGGAATGCAAATCCATTTTATACCAGGAAGAGGTTTTGTTTTTTCACAGCAAGAGTCGTGTGTTAGAGTGATTGTTCCTCTGTTCCAAAGATGCCCTTTCATCTTTAGAGTTGTAATGTGAAGCTGATAATAAATCATTTCAGCTCATGTTTACTCTCTATTGAGCAGTTTATATGCAACATCTCATTTAATCCTCCCAGCCCTCCTTCCTCTGAGAGATGCACCATTTTCAACTTACTTTAGGGCTGCAAAAGCTGAGCAAGACTCACTCTCAAGTTTTATGCACTGATAAGGGGTGAGACCATCGTTCAAATCCAAGCGCGACTGAGCCCAGAGCTCTAAGCACTAACCTCAGATACCATTGGTCCCCTCTAACTGGCTTTTATCCTGTGGGCCAGTTGACCCTAAAGAAGAAAAGGATTAAGAGTGGAGTGAGGATATCCTCTGGACTAGCATGAGGTCATTAGAGCATTTTCTTAAATCATTTTAAAGAGGGGGAGTTAGGACAGCAATGACCCTGAGAATCTGAAATATTTCATGTGGGAGATAGCTCCACTGGTTCTCACCCCTAGTATTCATGCCCTGTGAAATTTCCTCCACTTGAGTGTGGGCAGAACATACCGACTTGTTTCTAACAAAGAGAATGTGAAAAAATATATGTGGTTGTCACTTACAAGATTCAATTATAAAGAGACTGTGACTTCATGTGTTCATTTCTTGTGTTCTCTCTCTCTCTCTCTCTCTCTTTCTCTCTCTCTCTCTCTCTCTCTCATTATCTCATTATCTTGGATAATTTTCTTGGAAGAATCCAGTGGTCATACTATGGTAAGGGACAGAGATGTGCTAACAACCATGACAGTGAGCTTGGAAGCAGGTTCAAAGTTGAGTCATGGAAGAAGACTGCAGCCCCAGGCAACAGCTTGCCTGTAGTCTCATGGAGAGATAATGGGCACTCATTGTTATTAGTGAAGGCATACCCAAATTCCTAATTCACAACAATTCCCAGGTTTGAACCAGACCACAGACCCACAACCCCTTGAATGAGGGGAAGACCAGGTCCCTTTGAAGAAGGATCACCCTGCTACATAGCCAAAGGCTTATACTGTTAGGCTTTCTTCTAGCCTCCCCCAAAGAGACCTGTCGCCTTTCACAAGAATGACTATTCATTTGGGGGAATGGAAATAAACTTTTCAAGGACTGCTGAACCCTGCTTCTGAACTGACACTAGTTCCAGGAGACCCAGAATGTTTTGAAGGCTCCCACCAGTCAGAGAGAGGGCATATGGAGATCAAGTTATCAATGAAGTTTTAGCTCAGTATGCCTCACTGTGTGTCCAGTGGGCCCCTGAACCCATCCTATCATTTCCCCAGTTCCCAGATGCATCACTGGAATAGAAATACTTAGTAACGGCAGACCCCCTTATTGGGTACCTGAAATGTAGAACAAGGGCTATTAATGGTAGAAAAGGCCAAGTGGACACCATTAGAACTACTATTGTCTAGGGAAGTGGTAAACCAAAAGCAATACCGCATGCCTGGAGGGATTGCAGAGGTTAATGCCGCCCTCAAAGACATCCCATTTAACGGCCCAATTTGGCCTATTAAAAAAAACAAACAGATGGATTCTGGAGAATGACGGTGGATTATTGTAAACTTAACCAGGTGGTGACTCCAATTGCAGCTGTCGCTTCAGATGTGATTTCATTGCTTGAACCAATTAATACTTCTCCTAGTACTTGGTATGCAGCTTTTGATCGGGCCAGTGCCTTCTTCTCAACCCCAGTCTCAAAGGACCACCAGAAGCAGTTTGCCTTCAGCTGGCAGGGGCAGGGGCAACAACTTCCACAACTCTCTCCTAGGGGTACATCAACTCTTCCACCCTGTGCCTGAATTTAGTCCGAAGGGACCTTGATCTCCAGTCTCTTTCACAGAATGTCACACTGTTCCATTATAGTGATGACATTAGGCTGATTGGATCCACTAAGGAAGATGTACCCAAGATTTTAGAATCATTGGTATAGCATCTGCATGCAAGAGGGTGGTTAGAAATAAACCCAAAGAAGATTCAGCACCCTCCACCTCAGTAAAATGGCTAGGGATCCAGTGGAGTGGGGCATGTCGAGATCTTCCTACTACAGTCAATGATGAACTGTTGCATCTGGCCCGCCTCCGAGGAGAAAGAGAGGAAGTTCCCAGAATCCTCATGAGAAGGCCATGCCTACAAAGAGGCACCATCACACTGTGACCTGATTGACAGACTAGACTCCACCCCTTGACTCATAATATGCTCAAGTTGACACAGATTCGGTAACTGCCACCCACAGGAGTGGGTAACTAATAGAGTGCTCAGCCTTTCTCACTGCCCACTCCTTCTTGGGATCAAACCATTCACAGACCCCAGCACACGTGAACCCCAGGTTAGCAGGAAGCGCAGGGTCTCTTAGAAGCGAGTTGTGAGGGGAAGAAGTCCTATTAGATAGACTGGGTAGTTGCAGTTTTGAAAGGTATAATGAGTGTTTTCGGCTTTGTGCAAAATGAAAGGGCCTGGGGGCAAGCTGGCTAGGACCTGGGAAAAGCCCTTGGGAAGGCCGCAGCTCTGCTGAGTCTCCATTGGGCTCCAGAGTGTGCAGGCCTTCCCCGTTCCAGGAATGCGTCCACAGTGAGGGAGGAAATCTCCTCCCTGGGGGCCACCCACGAAGGCTAAGCTCAGGAGAGGCACTCAACACCCCAAAAAACATTTAAAATCACAACACTAACATTGCCTGTCAAAATCATTCCCACTGAAAAGAAATGGATAAAGTGAGAATTCCCCTCTTCCTCTGTTGCTCCCCATGGCGCCCTCTGTTCACGGTGGGGATGGACCTGTCCACTTTTACCTACAGATCCCAGTATGTGTGCAAGGGGGTAGATGGCATACCACTTTGGTCTCGTGACCACATTGTGGGCTTTATATTCATATAGCTTTATCTCCTGACCCCCTTGCATGCATACACACACACACACACACACAGAGTCATTAATTTCATTCAACAGAACGCCTTTATTTCCCACAACGGCTCTGTGCTTCTCTGTTGCCTGGATATGAGCTAATGAGTTTAGTCTTGCCTCAACGGATGGACACTTGGTTGGTTTGTAATTGTTTCCTTTTACAGAGAAGGCAGTGGGAACGCCTTATACCTGTATCTTCACCCACCTGTAAAGGTATTTCTGAAACAGAGTTGCTAGAAGTAGAATTGCCAAAAGCTTATATGCAACTTTATTTTGGACACACATTGCTAAAATATCCTCTTAAAAGATTATCAGCATGGAAATTATTGATGAGAAACTGATAAGTGAAAAATACTATCTTGTTGTATTATGTATTCCTTGAGCCATTTATTTATTTATTTTTTGGGGTGGGCATCACTGCCTCTGGTGGTCATGGGCACTACCCAGTGCCGCTCCTGAGAGCCGCTGCTGGATTTGAACTGCCAAGCCCGCGGGCTGCAGTCCCCCACTCGACCACTTACACCACCGGGGCTCAGCCCCGAGCCATTTATTTTTGTGCTGCTTTTCTACTTTAAGCACTTGCTTTCTGGCCTCACCTGGACCTTGGGGCAGGCAGACAGACCCTCATGCTCCCCACCCAACATCTCAGCTGCTCTTTGCCCCAGCCTGTTTCCCGAATGTCTCTCCTTAATCCCTCTGCCTGTGTCCCCTGCAGAGCCCGGAGCTGCTCTGGGGGATGAGCCTGGGTGTTGGGTTCAGGTGGAGAGTCTGACCTAATCCATGTGGAACTGCTTTGGGAAGGCTGTGCAAGTGGGAGGGATTATCTGTGTGTGAGTCCCCATGTATGGGTTGCATGGGCCCCAGGTGGCCTACGTCAGAAGAGACCAGGATGCTTCAATGTCCTTATGATGTTGATACCAGGTTATTGTGTTCATAGAGAGGCAATTTCAGACTAGAGCTGGTTTAGGGCCTGGTTCTGGGCTGCGCAAATGACTACCTATGTGAAGTCTTAGCATGAAGATGTAGCGATGAAGAAAGAGACATGGCAACAAGGATCTGCTTATTAGATGGTACGTTCCAGGGCTTGGGTTAGGCAGAATTGCTGCACAAGTTGACAGGCAGTCACAAGTAGAACACTCTGAGAATGAAGGGTGAAGCCGACCCTGCAGGTTGTAGACCAAGGAACTTTCTCTACTTTCGTAAAGAGGAGAAAGGGGCAGGACCTAGAAATTTAGACCGGAGCTTCAAACTTGTTCTCTTGGGCTCAATCATGACTGACAAAGCAACATCAAAATGGACCTGAATTTTTAAAATGTAGATGAACCATAACACTAACCAAAATGAGCAACATTGCAGATCAAAGCCTTGCTAGAAACTCAATCTCCCTCTTGGAAATCAAGGGCAGTGTTGATGGTGCATTGCAACCAGATCTCTTCGGTGGCTGAGCCAGAAACAAAGGTGCCTGGCTTAACGATGGCAGCCAGCTGTACGTCTTTGAATGTGTGTCACACTCCTTTGTCCCAGCAATGACCTCATGCCATACGTCAGGTTCCTCAAAGGGCTCTTTTAAGTCTCTCCTTTCTGCATAATTTCTGTCTAGCACTTACCCCCCTCCCATGCCTCCTCCTGGCAGCCCCCTGACCCCTGTGTCTTTTCCCCATTGATACACCTGCTCCCTGTTATCAATAAGTGTATCATATGCTTCCATTGCAGTCCCATTTCTCACTGCTCTTCTGCCATTAGTCATAGACTTGGGGTATAATCCTCAGACAAAATTAAAAATAAATAAATAAAACTCAGTCAGTGGTGCTGATGCTTGCGCCTGCCAAGCTCTTGGGATAATCCCTTCATGTACTTCTTACTTGATATGCGGGAAGGTGGGAACATACATTGTAGGGATAATTGCCCAGACTTCTTCCCCAATCTCTCTTCTCCACTTCTTTTATAAGCTCCAACTGTACAGTCAGTTAATGATGTTGAATTAATTTGAGGCAAAGCCTTTTATATGGGTGGTCCTGCACTTTGTTCTAAAATGTGAGATACTAGACAGATAAAAATGAGGGCTTGGAAATAAACAAGTGGCCATATGGCTCAGAAGCAACAAAGTCCACAGGGAAGAAGCACACCTACTTGTGTGATCACAAGTTATCAATGGAAGCAATTATCAGATGTCAAGAACAAAAATCAGATCATGGCATGCCCCATCCTGATATGATTGCTGAAGACAAAAGTGTGCATGAGCAAATGTGGTGAAGAAAGTTGATGGTACCTGACTATCAAAAGATATAGTGTGTGGAGTCTTAAAGACGTGAAGGTAAACAAGTGGCCATCTAGTTCAGGAGCAACAAAGCCCACATAAAGAAGCACACCAGCCTGTGTGACCACGAGGCATCAAAGAACTAAAACTTATATCATTAAAAATGAGGGGGAGTGCAGATTGGGGACCCAAGGTGCATCTGCAGGGGAAGTGACATCCCCTTACAGAAGAGTCATGGGGAAGAGAGGAACCAGTCACGCCAGGGCACAGTGTAGCAACAATGAAATATGCATCTTTCCTCTAGTTCTAAAATGTTTCCTCCCTCCCACAATCATGATCTGAATTTGACCTTACAAATCCGGTCAGACCATGTGCTCACCTCGGCAGCACATATACAAATCCGGTCAGACCAGAGGATGTACACTGGTACAGATAGGAACCGGAAACATGGGGTATCCAGAACAGATGATCCCTTTAGGACCAGTGGGGAGAGTGGTGACACCAGGCAGATGGAGGGAAGGGGGGGGGGAGAAAGGGGGAACCGATGATCAGGATGTACAAAAAACCTCCTCCCTGGGGTGCAGACAGTGGGGAAGTGGGCAAAGGGAGACCATCAGACAGTGTTCGACACAAGACAAAATTATAACAATTTATAAATTATCAAGGGTCCATGAGGGAGGGGGAGAGGGGAGAGGGAAGAGAGTGGAAAAAGGAGGAGCCAATACCAGGGGCTTAAGTGGAAAGAAAATGTTTTGAGAATGATGATGGCATCAAAGGTACAAATGTGCTTTGCATACAATGGATATATGGATGGATTGTGCTAAGAGTTGTATGAGCCCCCAATAAGATGGTTCTTTTTAATGAAGCAGAAAGACTCCCTTTTCAATATTGTGTTACACTTAAAATGTTCACCACCCCGCTCCCCCGTTATTTTACCCACTTGTCTTGTTTTCTCTCTATAACCATAGAGTCTTTACCAAGACTGAAACAGATGTGGTGGTGGTAGGAGATCCGGGCGGAGCACGTGAACTCCCAGGGGCATGTCTATATTGTGAGCATCACTTTACCGTTACCATCGCTTTTAGAAACTACAAGGTTTGTTTTTCGATCGTGATCAAATTGAAAAGATTTTAGGAAGGACTCTTATTCATTGTTGTCTGCGTGAAGAATGTCAGGCTCTCCCTGGCATGTTCCCCAAATGAGCACAGCAGGTGAGTGCCCTCCAGTGACTCAGTATTACCCAAGACTGGAATATGAGGAGTTAGCCAGGGCACGGGGACTCCTCACTTGACGGACTGCTTTCTGGGTCTGCAGATACTGCACTGCCTTAGCCTTAAGGAGAGGCCACTGTCTGGGATGGGGGGAGGAGGAGTGCTGAGTTGGATCGGTCATTTCCCAAGGTGTTGATGGCTCCTCCCTGCTGAGTGAGTTGGTGGAGCTACTCACTAGACATCCAAGTTTGGTGCCGGGGAGCCTAACTCCCTGTTCTCCCTAATCTTTGATTTGGTGAAGAAGACACTAGGTGAGCTCATTCCCCGCCTCCATTTTACTCCAAAGAGAATGGTCTGCACATTCACCTCTGGCAGGCTATTCATTCTTCTTCAAAGTGTGACTTGGACAGCTCTCAAGTTTGAGGTTTGGTGTGGCAGTTGGCAGAAACAGCTGGTATCATGGTTGGATCCCAGCTAGTTAGGAAGCTGGCATTATCCAACACATGGTTCAGCATGGCTTGCCGAGTCCTCGGTTGTAGGGTCTGAACCCAAGAATAGTGACTAATACCTGTGTCCTTCCCTCTTGTTCCCTATATCCTATGTGCTCTGTCCCCAGGGGTGAGGGAGAGGCGAATAAGGTTGGTCTGGCTGAGGCTGAAGTATTGTCTTTAAACAGTATCCAAATTCGACTTAGACCCTAACAACTAGCTAGGGAGTTGGGAGTTTTTACTTAGTGTTTCATGCCTACCACCCAGAATCTTCTGGATCAAGTGCTGGCATAGCATCCTTACCAGCCTTCTTTTAGTTGTGGGTCTTTTAAATGGTCTCCTTTTCTTCTATAGAATGAGGGTAATCATCCCTTCTTCATAAGACTGCTGTTAGAGTTACATAAGAAAATGCAAGTCCATTTCGGTGTGCACAATAAACAGCAGTTTCTCTTTAGCCCCATCTTTACTAGAACATACTCTCATATGGAAGCACTACTTGGTCATTAAGAAAAAGAATTACTGTATCCAAGGGCACACATGCCTTTAGGTTTCTATATACACACTGTCAAATGGAAAAATATTAAATCAATTTATGGCACCATTAACAGTACAAGAGAGTACACATTTCTCCGTTTCCTTGTCAACCCAGAGATGGACATTTTCTCCATCCTCGTTAATTTGATAGGCAACACATGATGGCTTGCTTTTAATTTAATGCATCTCTCTGATTATTGCTGAGATTGGACAACTTTTCTTGTTTCCTGGCCATTCTTGAATGTTCTAATGTGTTTGTGTACTTGGCCAATTTTTAAAATGAGTATTTTATTTTGCACAATGAAATCCCCAGTCAACAATTTCTAGACACAGCGATACTGGCATTGGTTACATTCTCCACACGGTGACACCATTCTCATGATTTCTGCCCAAGTTGTCTCACTCCCACGGCTCTCCAACCCCCTCTCCTCTGCTTTCCAATAGCTGGTGCCCACATGGTCTGAGAAAATCTGTTTAAAAGAATGTAATAATTTGGGGTGACAGTTTTTACTTTCTGAGCTGAACTCCCACATAGTTTAAAGGTGACTCCAGGGGATAATTTCAATCCAAGGCTTGAAGAGCAACTCAAGGCAGTAGTCTCAAAGACTCCCCCAGCAAATCTACGAAGACTAGAGCCATAAAGAATTTGAAGAGAAACAAGCGGCCATCTAGCTGAGAAACAACAAAGCCCACATGGAAGAAGCACACCAGCCTGTCCTGACACGATCACTGTAGACAAAGTGAGTGCATAAGCAAATGTGGTGAAGAAAGCTGATGGGGCCTGGCTATCAGCTAGATTTAGAATCTGGGGCTTGAAGATAAACAAGCAGCCATCTAGCTGAGAAGCAACAAAGCCCACATGAAAGAAGCACAGCAGCCTAGGTGCTCACGAGGTTTTGAGGGAATCAGTTATCAGGCATCAAATAACAAAAAATCATATCCTTGTGAATGAGAGGGAGTACAGAGTGGGAGCCCGAAGCCTATCTGTAGGAAACTGGACATCCTCTCACAGAAAGCTCTTGGGGAGTACCCAGCCAGTCCGGGTACAGTGTAGCAACAATGAGACACACAATATTCCTCTAGTTCCTAAATGCTCCCCCCGCCCACTGTCATGATCCCAATTCTACCTTACAAATCCGGCTGGACTGGAGGACGTACACTGGTACAGATAGGAATTGGAAACACAGGGAATCCAAGACAGAAGAACCCCTGCAGGACCAGTGGTGAGAGGGACGATAATGGGAGGGTAGAGGGAAGGTGGGGTAGAAAGGAAGAACAGATTGCAAGCATCTACCTTTAATTTCCTCCCAAGGGACGGACAGTGGAGAAGTGGGTGAAGGGAGATGTCAGATGGTGTAAGAAAAGACAAAATAATAATAATTTGTAAATTGTCAAGGGTTCTTGGAGGAGGGGCGTGGGGGGAGAGGGGCAAAAGAAAGAGTGGATTCCAAGGGCTCAAGTAGAAAGCAAGGGTTTTGAGAATGATGAGAGAAACAGATGTACAAAGGTGCTTGACGCAGTGGATGTATGTGTGGATTGTGATAAGAGTTGTGTGGGCCCCCAATAAAATGATTTGACAATAGAAAAAAAGAATTTGCGTCAAGAGCCAGCTAGTGTGTCCCTCATCAGTATGTGTGCTAGGAGTCACCATGCATCATACAGTTCTTCTGGGCTGAAGATAGAGGAAGCAGTGGCACTTGGAGGCAATTAGTCCTGGGATCTGGTTCCTTCTCTCATCCCTGGGTTTCCTTCTTCTTACTCTGCTTCAGATGGTAGACAGAGACAAATTGTGGGATCTTAGAGGACACTCATAAACATTTAAGAAACTCCTTGTTCAGGTAGAACATCAACTTTAAGCTCCTAGCGTCTTGACTGGATGTTCCCCTGAGACCATGAGCTAAGCCTTCAAAACAAGAAAAGCAATTGTGTGAGGTGATTGGTTGTGTCTCATTAGCATCAGTATCTGCAAATTTATATACTAGTATTTGCCAACGTATTCTCTGCCCCCGCCCCCCCCCCCATTGTACAATGTACTGATACCAGTATTTGCTAGTACCAGTCTGCAGCTAGCCCTGCGCCACCCTCACAGTCGTCCGGGGGTTTGAGCCTACTGTTGCAGCCACGGCTTTGCTCCCTCTTGTCAAGGGCGGTCCTCTTTTTCATGGCCTCGGACTTTACCAAGCAGGAGGCCCCTTTCCAGGGGCCGGTGTCTCCAGAGGACATCAGATGAAGTCTGGCCCTCCTCGCCTCTAAGGAGCATTCTGGCTGTACTTCTTCCCAGGAAGAAGTTGTTGTTTTTTAAATGAACATAGTCTTTGTATAGTTACTTGTGGCTGTCATAAAAGAATAGACATTATAGTATTTTTCTTATTTTTTTGTGCAAGAGAATGTCCTTTAGTTTAGCCACTTTGCAAGACTTCTAGGGAGTCAATTTGTTCTGAGTGACTGAGTGAAAAGGGGGCTTTGAAAGGTTCGTGGGAAAATTCCATTTTCTTTGATTTCCATTTTTCCATGGACTGTTTGGAGCTCCTTTTATGCATGTACCACATTCTGCTCATCCAGTCATTTGTCGATTGGCATTTAGGTAGTTCTCCCCCTTTGCTATTGTTAATGGTGCTACAACAAATGTAGATATGCATATTTCTGATCGTGTCACTTCTGTTAGATCCCTAGTTTACACACCCGGGACTGAAATTGTTTGGTCATATGGTAATTCTATGCCTAGTTTTCTGAGAAATAGCTATTTCCCCTACAACAGGTGATATTTTACATTCCCAATAGCACTGGGTGAAGGTTCCAATTTTCCCACATCCTCTCCAACATTTGTTCTTTTTGTGTGTGTATTTGGTCTTTTTAAAAGAATCTTAGTCATTCTAGTCAGAGTGGCCAAGTTTTCTATTGCAGCATTTGCATCTTTCTTCTTAATTTGAAAAAGGTTTGGGAAGAACATGGATATTGATCCTCTACTTGCCATCTGAGTCACAAATATTTTTCTCTGGTTTAACATTTGCCTTTCAATCTTGGCCATATCTTGTTTTGTTTCTCGAAGGGTAGAAGATCAGAGCTTTTCTTTAGCCGCATCTTTTAGTCTTCCTTATGGCTTTGTGATTTTTCTATGCCTAGAACTATAGGTGCCCCAACTACAGACTTTTGCCTTAAACAGACAAAAAGCTATGGAGGTTTGTGTGGCTTTGGGACAAGAATGAGCAGGGCGGGTGCACAGAGCCCCTGGTTGGGAACCTGCCGTCAGTACTTGAGGGTGAAGCCAGGAAGCCATCTACTGAGGCAGAGAAGAGAGCTACAGTGCCTTCATGAGGAGCAGGAAGACGTTCTGGGTTTGGGTTTGAGGAATTGAGTAGGTGGTGCAACTCTGCGTGTATGAAGCGGGAAGTTTAGGAGGAGGACGAGACCCACGGACGGTGTCAGGGTGTTCCCTGCTTTGCCTGCACGTCAGTCCCAAAGTGAAGACATCAGAACAGAGCTGGGTTTAGGACCAGAGAGCCCTCTTGGCCTGTGTTGCCTTGCTGGGACTCCAGAGGGAGTAAGGGGAAATCAGAGCTAGAGCAGATGTTAGAGAGATGATTTTAGTGGGTGCCCCACCAAATCTGAATCCATGTTTTATTGCAAGAGGAGGCCTCAGCAGATACTCTGAACCAAGAATGCAGAACCGACACATCCAAATAGCACTGATGGCTTTTATTGCAGATTTGTGTCATTACAAAGATAATCTGAGAATATATTAAAAAACACATACACACACACACACACCACCCTCCCTTTTATATACACAAAACATGCTACATGGTACACTTTTTGAGAAATGCTGAGGTAATACACACACACACAGACACAGACAGTACCAAGTCGTCCAGCAGCTCACACACCCGACCCACATGGCCACTGAGGAGCGTCTCATCTCCTGGACTCACCCCCTTGCTCTCTGCTTGGCAGAAGTCCTAGTCATGCTGAGTCTGGTTCTTCATGGCTGACAGAGCTCCCACAGCCATCAGGCTGCAAGGTACCAATGAAGGCATCTGGTGGCCTCTGATGGCTCATGAGGTGCGGCCAGTTCTCCTTCGGGGTGGTGCCTGTTCTCCAGGGAAGGGCGGTGTGGGGGTGAGATGTTGACTTTGACATCAGCCCGAGACCCTGGGACCTTCGGCTCGGGGCTGTCTGGGCATCCCTATGATCAGATGATGATGTCTCTTAAACGGAATATTCCCTGGGCCAGGTAGATTGTTATTTTGGTGAAGGTTAAAAATGGCAGGTCGACTAAAGTGTCGATGGCAACTGCAAAGCTGAGCACATTGTCTTTATGGCCAGTGCTTAGCTTTTGAGGTGGGCCTTCTCATTCCTGACCAGAAACCTGAAGCCCAGATGGTTTCCTACTCACAGGTGAGGAATCTTCCCTGGAAGAAAAGACACTGCAATAGAAAAGGTAAAGAAAGAGGGGAGCAGAAAAGATGACTTGAAATATAGTGAGTGGCTAGGGACTGAGATAGAGAAGGCGCTGTTAACCGAACGGGTAAGTTGGTGGGTGGGTGAGTTAAAGACCTGAGAATGGAGAACGTGTACTTTGAAATTGCATGAGGGGCCTTGAGAAATACCTTCATGCGGTGCCCCTGTGTGAGAGGAGCAGCATTGTAAACATCCCTAAAAGAACTCAGGTATGCAGATGCTCAGCATGGTTCTCCGAGTCGAGTTTGTGATCTGCTCTTAGATGGAAGTAGCACAACAAGATGGAAAGGGCTTTCTCCTAAAAAACAAAGCTGTTGGTGACACTCTTGACACTGGGAATTGAATATATGTATATCAGGATCTGCATAGCAAGTCTATCTAGGTATCTAGAAACATTGGGTGATATATATCTAAAGGCATATGTATCGAGGTGTCTACTTGTGGACGTCCACAAAAGTGTACAAGGTAGGTTCATACACACATGTATTAGGAAGGGGTTTTGCAGTTGTGCTTTTATTATGGAGGTGGGGGACTTGGTTTAAAGAAAAGCTTGTCTGCAGTCCTGTCCTGTCGTGGAAATATGAGGGGCCGTCTACTGTGAAGAAAGGTAGTAGGAACAGAGAATACGGCATCATGTCCGTTCCGTTGTCTGCCTCACTGACTTTGGGAAATGGAGTCCAGCATCTAGCTGCCCAGCCCCAAGGTGAACTAGCGCGAGGTTGCCCTTCTTGCTGGGCCCAGTGCGGCCGAGCCGGGCTCCTGGCAGCGGCCGGAGAGGTCAGGAGGAGGAGCTGGCTTAGTGGAAGGTGTTGGGGTTGGGCCGTATCATCATCACCACTTTCTTGAGCGAGTAGGAGCCTCCGCGGAACTCTGCCCAGTAGACCCCGTCCTGGTAGCGACTCCGGTAATGGCCCCCCCGGTACCAGACTCCATTGAGGTTAGAGTGGGCACAGGCATTGTACCACCAACCTCCTTTCTGGTAGTGGGCACAGTTTCCTGCAGGAGAGAGGGAGAGACGTGAGTAGTTCTCTGGCCGGCGGTGATTTTACCCAGGCCCGTTGTTTGTGGGGTGTGGGTGGGATCCAGGACCGCCCCTCCCCAGGAGGTATTTGGGCAAGAGGTGTGTGGGGTGTGGGTGAGGTGAGGTGTGTGGGGCCCGGAGAGCTAACCCACTCAGGTCTGCCTTTGAATCACAGCTTTCTAGCCGACCCGCTGAGTGATCGGTCTCTCACACCACGGTGCTCACACCTGCGAGGGGAGGAGGCGCACGCTGCCTGCTCCCGGGCCTGCGGTGCGGACCACGCAGGACCCTGATGAAGCGCCTGTGGAGAACTCCGTGCCGCAAGGGCTTAATGGAAAGTGGGAAAGACCTGCCGTGGGCGGGAGATCGTTTTTCTTGGAAGTATTTCAGAGTTCAAACTGTTGAAATAAGACTTTCTTTATAGAATGACAAAGCAAGTGTTCAAGGTGAAATGCTCCCCTCTTCTCCCCCAACCTGCATTGTGTCCAAATCTTTCATCCTTTTTTTCCCACTTCACCAGAGCAAGCTATTGCCACAAAACGTTTGGCACCATCCTATCACGCTGACTTCTGCTGCCAAGGACAAGTCGTTCGGAACAGCCATAAAAAGTGCAGGCAAGGTGTGAGCAGGCATGCAGAGGCCTTGTACTTCACAGGGAGGAGAGGAGCCACTGTCTGCTTGGGCTCCCCTTAGTTAGGGGTGGTGGGGAGCCTTCAGTTTCCTTACTGGGCCGAGGGAGGGAACTTCCCACCCAGGGGAAGGACTGCCCTCACCAGGTGTGTGAGTGTCAGGGCCCAGTGTGACGTTGGCACATTGACCTGATGGAGCCAGTGGCCTTGCTGATGACCTCAACCTGGCTGAGACCTTGGGGTGAGGCAAGCTGAAGCAAAAAGCTTGAAAGGAAGCTCGGGCCCAGGCACCTAGCAGCCCCGGCTTTCCTAGAGCTCCTTTGGGACCCCTGCTGGGCTGCAACCTTGAGGTCACGAGGACCAACAGCAATGTTCAAGTCGGAGAGCCTCAATCCTGCCCTCGCCAGCCTCTGCTCACCAACGGAAGCCCCTTCCAAGCCTGCGGGGCCCTGTGAGGTGACCTCTGCCCACCCAGCTCCAGGGCCTCGAAGTTCACTTTCTCACCAGCCACCAGTTTTTCGTCTGAATAGACATGACGGCTTTGGGTCCCAGAACAGTCTTCTCCCTGTTTCCTAGCATGGCCCCCAAGAAATGCTCTAGCTGCACCCCAATCCCCACAGAGGTCATCTTCTTGCCCCATGTTTCTGGAAGTCTCGCAGCCTGCAGGCTCGCCAGAAGACGTGCTGTGTGAGAGGGAGGACCCGCTGCTCCCTTTTGTAGGAAGAACCCCTTTAAACAAGGTCAGTTCTCAGTCAGGGGTGGTGGCAGAGATGACCGCATGACTCAGCAGGCTGCGTCCCACCTGTTTCCCAGCGTGGTGAGAATACTCCACTCAAGCATGTCTAACTCCCCCCACCCCCAACCCCTGCCCCAGGTGTGGAGCCAGCAAGGCTTGCCTTACGTGCAAGATAATTCCAGCAGCTCACCCCTCAAACGGGAAGGGACCCGAGACAATGACTGATGGGGCCCAAGGGGGTTGGGTTGGCATAGAGAACATACTCCGCCTTGGCCAGGAGGCAGGGTTAACAGATGATGCCAGCCTAGGAGAAAGGCCTGGACCTGAAAGGCTTGACCAACTGGGTAGGGCCCTGGAGCCCTGGTTTGAAGAACTCCAGTATGGAGCCTGTGAACCAGTGCCCGGGAGGGATCTGATGGCGGGACTCCAAGCAAGACTATATTTGAGCTGCTAACAATTTTCTCTTCCTCTCGTTTTTTTTTTTTTTTAATTTAATAAGGCCTTCTTAATAAAGTCCTGCCTTTGAGGCATGTGTTCTTAGAGAAATAATCTCATCTCTTCAAACTTGCTTCCTCCTAATAGCTTCCTTCCAGTATCCCTAACAGTTACCATGACCCGATCAACCAGGCCGGTTGAGAGAGCCCATTTGTATCAACCCCCGACTCTGTCACATCCCAGACCGAGTGCTTTCAGCACGTGATCTCTCGCTTTCTCACTGCCTGGCAGGGCAGGTATTGCCCTTGGTTCCAGGTGAGGAAGCCAGGGCCCAGAGAGATTAAGCAGCATGGCCAAGGATGTAGGTGGTAGGAGGTGGGGCTAGCCTTCGTTCCCAGCTATCTGGTCTCTTTAAAGGCCATGGGGATGTGCAGGGTGACCCAGAAGGTGACGCAGACAGAGAGGGGATGTGGGTGCATGACCCAGCCCAACAATCAGCTTAGCCGAGAGTGACCCTCGTATGTGTTTTCTTGACTTTTGTTCCTTTTCCTTCTTGCAAATGGTGGACCTGTCTCTGCCCCCCCCCCCCCCCCCCCCCCCCGTCCCAAGTGGGTTGGAACCCACCCATCCTACCTGTGTAGACATCATGGTCTCTGTCCAGGGTGGTGAACTGCTTCCCATTATGCCAAGTGAAGGAGTCACCCGCATTGCCATTGTAGCGCCCTAGCCGCAGCTTGTAATACTCGCTCTCTGGCTCCAGGCGGAAGCTGGCGTATTCTGCAAACACCTTGCGGCCAGACCAGTCCTCCATGGTCACCAGAAGTTTGTAGTTGCCTTGGTTCGTCAGCCAGTAAATGTTCTCCAGGCCCAGCCAGTACTCGCCATCAATGTTTCCAAACCCTTGCTGGGGAAAACCCGGAGAGCATTAGTGTGGTCAATGCTGTGCTCACAGCTAGCGGGGCTGGCTGCTGAGGGCAGGATTTGCACTAAAAACCCAGTCCAAACCATTGTGCTTTACTGCCTCCACGAGAAAGACTGAGCAAAGGGAAGAGGAAATGGCCCAGGACTGAGCCTTTAGCAGCTTCTGAATTAGGAGGTGGTGGAGAATGAAAAGGCAGTCAAGGACGCAGGCTGATCAGGAGGCAGGTTGGAGGACCACCATGGTAGAACTTACTGTCCTCGCCACCCTTACTCCACCTCTTCCTTTAGCGGAAAGAAAAGATATCTGGATGAGCCCCAGCGGGCTCTCCTACTATAAGGTCAAACACTTCAACTCCCTGGGACTGGAGGTGCCCTGAGTATTATTGCAGTTCTCTAGGTTCTACTAGAACCTTCTGGCTCCATGGAAACCCTAGCTCAGAGGAAGGTGCTCCTCAGACCCAGATTGGAGGGAGGGGCCACTCTCTAGCCAGTGTTTCTGTACTTCTGGTTGTCTTGGGCAACTTTGCGGGCTGGGTTCCTCTAACTCATCATGTTCTAGTGGCGGCTAACAGCAGCCAGGACTGGAGCTGCTCCTCACTGTTCCTGGAGGGTTTGCAAAACCAGCCCTCTAGATAGCCTTCTTTTTTCAGGTACTTATCATTTAGGGCCACACAGGCCCTGACCAGGTCAACACAGGCTTTCCCTCCATGTGGCTCTTTTGCTTGCCCCTCTATTGGGTAGGGCAGCTGGGTGGTGAGCAGCGTTGACAGGCTCTGCCACTTCTCACCTTGTATGTCTCCCAGTTCCGGAAGAAGTTGACGGAACCATCAAGGCGCCTCTGGATGACAGTCCAGCCTCCCGGGTCATGTCTCTGGTCACACCACACCTGCATGAGGCGGTTGGTATTCTCTGGCTTTACCAGGTAGATGGAGCTGGTGTCATGGCCATCCTCTAGGGCTTGCAAACAGTCTCTCCACGGGCCTGGGGACACAGACGTGCAGGCGTCACACAGTCCTGTTGCCCACTGCCCGGGTCACATTCTCTCCGGCCCACCATCCCCAACTCTACTCCAAGCAGACCCAACCCCCTTGTAAGTTAGCCACCTTCAAGTCCCTCCCCCAGTTGCTCTGTGGTGTAAAGGTTCAGATGGCACACGCATCTGCAAGAAGGGGCACATTTCAGCGACCAGACTTTGAACAAGCCACGTCCTCCCTCAAATTTTGAAAGTTATGGGTCTGAGGAACTTTCGAAGGCTTTCGAGACCTAGCCATTCAACTCTGTTACAGGGAACGTGACCAGAACACTTTGCTTCAGCGTCTCTTTTGAGCGTTCACCCGCTGAGATTGGGTAAGATCAAAAGTGCTAAGAAAATTCCACTTTGTTCTTTTTATTAAGGTGTGCATATTCAGCAAGTAATTGTCGAGTCTATGGCCCTGGACAGTGGAAGCTTGGGGTAGTAGCGGCTGCTCTGATGTTTAGTGAGGAGAGGAGCTGACTTTCCCTGACTTCTAGCACCTGAGTCTGCAGTGGAATCTTGTCCCTACCCTTTCTCCCTGTGGCATGTGACTGGCTGGGGCAGTTCCTACCGGTGACAGCAGGACACAGCCTCTCTGCTTAGGGCAACCTCACCTTCTTTGCCCATTGGGTTCTGCTAGTCCACACTTATTGGCTACATGGGGAAGGTTTGAGGGTTTTTTTTTTTTTTGGTCTTTTGGGCTTTCCAGCCATGTGTGACCAACTTAAGAATTGATTGAATTTTGGACCCACAAAATAGGTGCCAAAGCGGCTGGGTCTTGATTCTCCGTGGTTTGCGCTTGTGGGATGGTTTAATTTGGCGGTTGTGTCGTGATGTGATGGTCCCCAGTGAGGGGATCTGGCTCCGCCATTTAGTCGGAGAAGAACGTCGGGCGAGATGTAGCCCCTCGCTCAGGTCACAGCCCCGGTCCAGTGTAAAGGGAGCTTCCCCGGCACGTGCCGTGAACCATCTATCATCCATCAAGACATCATGAAAGGAGAGAGAAATGAGCAGAGGAGGAGGGACCTGACTACCATCAAGAAAGAGAACTGGCAGCGGACCCCAGCCCTTGGATCCAGAGTGCCTGTGTTGAGAACGTCCCCCGCCCAGCTCGAGATTGGTGCCAAGGCACATGGAGATCACCAAGGCCCCTCAGTCCCACAGACGTTGAAAGCAGGCAGGGACCTTCCTGGAGTCTTCCGCTAGAGCTCGGCCCCTGAACTTAGACTTCTAGACTCCCAAACTGTGCGAGAGAACAAACGTCCGTTTGTTAAAGCCAGCCCAGCAAGACTAGATAACAAGACACCACCTGGAATCTGGTGGGAAAGCAGGAGCTGTCTTGTTTATCTCTCTGTTTCTAGT
>PVJH01013640.1:0-59705 GCA_004026705.1 Nesogale talazaci
ACGCACTAATTAATTGTTCCCAGCCATATTGATGGCTGAATGCCACACAGTTGATTAAAATGATCATAAGGCAATCTAAGCTAATCACTGTTTGTGCGGCTAAAATAACTGGGTTAGCAAGGCCACTGTCCAGCTATTCAGGGGATGGACACATAGTCTGAGTCCATGACTTCACCCCTGCTCTCTCCTCGCTACAATAAACCATCAGCAGGGAAGGCCCTTGTCTGCAGCTCCATATCAATGTACCCAAACCAGAAAGACCTTATTCCCCGGAGGAGGCAGCTATGGGTTGACTGAAATGTTTGTAAGTAGAAAAAGAAAGGTCACGGTGAATGCTTGTGATCATTCAGGGAGGGTTTTCAGTGATTTCTAATGTTCTCAAATGTAAATACAAGTCTGAAGACGACAATGGTCATACTCATGACCATACCGCCCATCTAACACCATTTAAAACCAAAAGAACATGTAGATCACTCAGGGCGATACAATTTTTTAATCCACCCCCACTCCCTGACTCCTCCACACCCCTCCATACCAGAGAAAAAGAGTCTAGAAGCTCTTAGGTAGTTCCATTCACTTCCAAGTCTTGTCAAAGACCCCATAAAACAATCGAAAAGTAAAATAAAGCAAACTCCATCACTGTGTCATCCAGTCCCACTGTCTTGGGCAAGTCACCGTATTTCTCTGTCTTGGCTTCTTCACGCCCAGGAATGATGGATAGCTACCGCACAGTGAGGATCTAGTCCTGTAAGCAAAGTGCTTTGAAGGCAGGAAGCCAGACATCATAGAACTCACCCCACCCCCAGCCCCCAAATCTGTTTGTTATGGGTTGGGCCTCAGAAGTTCCTGGTTTGAGCATTTGTCTGAGAATGTGAGACATGTAATGGTTTCAGCATTGCTAGGAGCGAAATGGAACCTTGAGGTGTGTTTGGGGGTAATGAGCCAGTTTGGCATGCCTTCAGTGCCTGAAACCCTATCTGGGGGGAAGCAGAAATGTGCTACACAAGTGGAGGTCATGCAAGCAGGGGCAAGTCAGGGAAGCACAGAGTTTGAGAATGTGGGGTTTGCAGGATCCTTGGGGAGCTCCAACCCCTTGGAAGCACCGCCCACCCCCCCGGGTCCCCTGACATTCCTGTGAAGTGTGCGTGCGAAAGGCAGATGGAAAGAGGTCCTGCATCAAGAGCCCAGGAGCACGCTGAAGAGCCAAGGACGCGAAGTCAACTGAGTCTCATCGCAGCTCCAATATTCTGCGGCAGATGCATCATTAGTCTATAGCACGGCTTCCAGTCACGTGTCCCTTTAGAACAAGCACTCTCCACTCCCTGACGAAGAGACATGGACAAGTGCAGGTTCCTATGTCCCTCACATTCTCCTGGAGATGCAATTGAAGGCAGGGGCTGGAAGGTCAGATGCCATGCAGAGGGAGCTCCTCAAAGCCCCAGAGGACTTTTCTGCTAAAAAACCTACACCAGAAATCTCTGATCACCAAGCCACCGAGCCTTTGTCCCTCTAACCCTGAGTGGCACAAAGCAGGATCTCTGTGGGCGGGCCTAGACTCGGCCTGACTTGAGGGGATGGCACACCACGGAAGAGGGCTGACTGGGGCCATAGAGTTCACACTGGCTGGTTCTCAGGAGCTGTGGCCAGACTTTGCTGCCTCCCCTGTCTTACTTCGGGAAGCACTGCCGAAACCTATTCAGCATCCAAAACCACAAGCCTCCAGGAGAGGCAGGCGGAGGCTGGGTGTGAGGTATAGGAACCCTCGCTCAGATAGGACTCAGGCTCTCCCACAAGGACCTGTGTCCACAGCCCTAAGGATACAGCCAAGGGTCCCCAGCTACGGTCTGCCAGCCACATGGGGGAGTTATGGAAATACCACTAGAAAGCCGCAGAACCAGCCCCTCTTGAAACTGGAGAGGCACCATAAATAAGTCAACATGGCCAAGGTGTCAGCGAGCGCGTGCATGATACAGAGACAGCTGGTTCCGAAAGGTATGGGCTAGACCCTATCTCTGAGGGAGGCGCATGTTCCTTCAGCTTGGCAGCTGCTAAAAGGGAACTAAAAATACCCATCTGGGAAGGCTGGCAGTGAGGGAAAAGAAGATGGGAAACGCATCCTCCCTGCTGTCTGGAGGAAGGCGGCCGCAGGGCTGTGTCTGGGTGTCTGTGTGTGGGGTGGGGGTGGGGGTGTTCCTGTAAGGGCAGATCCTTGAAATGGTGGATCTATGTCCCTGAGAATGGACTGAGGGAAGCCTCTGACCCTCCCGGTGCTTCCAGCGGAGGCACAGACGACAAAGATAAGCAACCCCGTAGCCATCTTACTTCCCGTGGGATTCCTCTGGCACCAGGGAAGCGAGATTTGACTCCCATGCAGCTGCTGAGTGGTTTCTACGGCAGTCAGCCTTCCTGTTAGGGCACAGCCTCTACCTGCAGGTTAAGCATCATGAGTGTCCAGGTAGACCCTCCGCCTGCACGCCGAGCCAGTCTGCAGATGCACACTGTTTGGGAAGAGCAGCTGAGATCAGTAAACACTCCCCACACTTCAGCTCCTTCCAGGCTGTGGGCTCTGGCCCTTCTTCTCATCTGCACGGTTCAAATTAATTATACACTTTAATTTCATGAATTATTAATTTGATTCTGACTCGGCAGCTTATGATTATCCAGCGCTACAGACTATACAATTCCAGCTTCATTAAAACATCACCAGCTGCCTGAGAGACAGACATTAAATAGGGGAGAGCAATAATAAAATTAAGCTTCCGGCGCATAGCAACAGAGTCGTCCGCAGCCGCAGGCAGTGCAGGGCGGGACCGGCTGGACCTGGCGGAAAGGGAAGGAAAAGTCCTGGGAGACGAGCCCACGCCCCTTCTCAGAATGTGTTTCTTGGCCCCTCCACCATGCACACAACTTCAGACGGTCAGATGGCGTGGGGGGAGTATACACTCATCTGTCTAATTCTCCCACAAATTTCTCCCATCTGCATCACCCACCCTTACTCAATGTTAACTCTTTGATGCCTGCTAAGGCTCCAGATCTAACCAAGCTGGCCACCACCCGGGGTTACCAGAGTCCCGGGTCCAGAGGACCACCAATCTTTGCTGCCCGCTCAGCCACCTGAGCAGAGTGCGGGTCTCTAGAGAAGTGGCTCATGACATGTCTTTTCAGCCTTCTCCCCCTTCTTTTCGGTATTGGGTTTAAGAAAGAAGCAGGGTGGTGATGGGAAGGAGACGGTGTCCCAGCGGCAGTTGGCGCTGCTGTCAATATAGTCGGTTACTTCCCCAGGCAGAAGTGAACTACACCCCATGGCCAGGCTCAGGAGCACTGCTGGTACTGTGGCGCTAGGCCCTGAGCTACTGACTGCAGGAATGGCGACCCACTGTCACTCCCGTGCAGGAAGACAAGGAAGGTTGTCAGCTCCCACTAATATGACAATCTCAAAACAACTGGTTTGGTATGCTATTAGCAAAGTTGCTACGTGTACGCCGTCCTGGGCACTGGTGGTGTAATACGCTACACGTTGCGCGGATACCACAAGGTCGGTGGTTCAAAACCACCAGCCGCTCCACGGGAAAAGGATGAAATTTTCTGCTCCCGTGACCAGGGGCATTCTTGGAAACCCACAGGGACAGTCCTACGTTGTCCTACGTCGTGCCCGTGAGTTAGCATCTCTCCCAGGACAGCAGGTTGGGTCTCTGGGTTGGATACGTGCACACCACCAAGACCACTGCTCGGGGGGCAATTAGCAGTCTCCTCCTGGAGAGGCCTCTGGGTAACTGCTTCCTGAAAACGCAGCCTCAGCTGAAGCTCTCCATCCTTGATGAATGTCACACCTTTCTTCAAATAACTCAACAGAGCCAGGGCTGCTGGGGGAGCTTGATAAAGGGATAAATGAAAAGGCAAGGAGGGAGCCCATGAAGAAAAAGAAGAGACGAAGGCATGGATTCCCAGCAGGGCAGGGGCAGAAAAGGGAAAAGAGAAGAGAGAAACAGCCCCTGCCTCCTCCTCCTTGCGTTGTGTACACAGAGCCCAGTTTACAGAAGCGGAATCCTCGGTGGATTAATACACTCCTGCAAATAAATAAAACCACGGCACTTCCTCCCAGCAAGACCGTGGCAAAACAATTTGCAGAAGGAAAAGGTTGGAATTTAGACATTCCATTTAGCTGCTTCAGAAATCTAAGGACCCTGGACCTTGTGGGATTTGAAATCGATGGAATTAATTAAGGGAGATGTCCAGCGCTCTCCACTAAGTAATCAGTAGGTACAGTCGGCCTGCAAGTCTATAAAGAAAAATGGAACAGGATGACACCGAGGGAGGCAGTGGGGATTAAAAAACGAGCATCGGAGTGAGAAAGGCCCACACCCATTGATCGCAGACTATGAGATTACGAGTGTGGTGAGCAGGAGCAAGAAAATAGTTACAGGGCCCGAGCTTAAAGCACCACGGGTTTCGATAACTGAGGACAGCCAGAGCAGGGACCACTTGACAGGGAGACCAGAGCTGAGAACAGGCCAGGATTAAGGCAGACAATCCCTTTGCGGGACAAATTGTCTTAAAAACTAAAATATGTTTCATGAACAAATACTATGCAAATTTATATAATGTAATGTATCATTTTATACCATGATTATCTATCTTGTCTCTTTCCTTTACTTGAATAGAAGTCCCATGCGGGCAAGGATTTCGTTGCATTCCCAGTACCTACACACGGGCCAGTCACAAAAAAGGACACGCAATACATTTGGAAGGAGGAGCCACTTGAAGGGAATGGGTACCCCCTTCTGGTTCCCTACCATCCCCGTCCCACTTCCCTGGGAAGAGGCAGAGGCAGTTGGAGGAAGGAGCAGCTTCCTGGCAGGAGTTTAATGAGACCCTAGAGAACAGAGTTCGTGATTCACAACTTGGTTTTTGCATGTCATTAACAGCCCGTGGGTGAGTGGGGCTGGGGGGTGGGAGACGTGATCAATAACTGTAAAGGTGGGTAAGCTGTAGTTCAAGGCAGAGCACTGAAGCTCAGGAATTCAAGAGTGTGCGCCTTTACATGTTTATATCTCCTCCACCCACTCTCTGCTCTGTATATTAAGGGTGGGGACATCTAGTGGTTCCTATGAGTCCTGAGAAAGAGAAATCATCAATACCAGCTAACATCACATGCCTCACCAATGAGAAGCCATTCCGGCCATCACACAGGAGTGAGTTCATGAAGGTTTGATCAGTATGGCCCTGTGAATTTGCTGTAAGTACCCAAATGCCCCTTGGCAGAAAAAAAAAAAGTTTTCCCTGACCCTGTTGTACAGGAGGGAGGGGGAGAGGGGGTGGGGGAATGCACTGCTACCCACGCTCACAGGTGGACTCCCCGAGACATGGAGCAGTGTGCTAAAGAGAACTCCGGACAGTGTGGAGGACCAAGTAGAGAAATTTAAGAACAGCTCATTCCATACTTCATATCCAACCAGGCCAAATGCCTGCTCCAGGGCCTGGGGGAGGAAGGACATGCGTGTTAGTTAGTCAGTCTCTTGATCTTTCTACCCCACAGAAAACCAGAATGGGTGCCCGGCAAGCCAGGCCAAGAGGCAAATTTCAGAAATAGACGTGGACTGTCTCCCATGATCCCACAAAGGCGTAATCTCTCGGCATTAGAACACACCTGAAAGACCACACCTTGGCCTTGACTTCACCAACCAGTGCCTTCCTGATTTGAGGTGATGGGATTCTGATGCCAGGATGAATGAAGATGGACTGCGATCCCTCTGGGGAGAAGCGCCTTCTCTTCAAGCTCAGACAAGTCTCCTGACATTTGTCTTTGGCTGCTGTGAAGGTACAGTCACTGTGTACATACAGTGGGAAGAAAACCCCAGAAACGCTAGGCCAGCCACAGCTCCAGTGCAGAAGAAGCACTTCGCAGAGACTCAAATTGTAAGTCACAAGGCCAGGTACCTAGCATTCTGTTTCCTTGAGAAGCAGCTCACCATCTCCTTGCCCGAAACAACTCGCCATCCACACTGAATCATCCCTTCGCTGGCCTGGAATTGGGGGGACTCCAAGCCCAACAATAATATTGCTCATGTGAGCCCCTGATTGGGGCACTGCAAGGCACCCTTTAGGGGCTTAGTGTATGCCAGCAGATGTTAGCCTGAGAAGCAGCACCCTTTGTTTCTGTGACTTCTTCCAAATGAAGTCGGAAGCCTCCTGGGTCCTCGAGCAATGCTTCCTTTGTGGCCAGAACTATCACGGGGGGAGCGACATGCTGACTTTGACTGCAGAGTGTAAAATGTCACTGAGATGCCCAGGGCACCTCAGAAGGGTCAGTGTGTCCCCATAAGGATCCTTGGTACTAGGAGAGAGGGAGTTTACATACAGCAAAAGATCCAGCAAGCTCTGGCATCTGGGAGCTTAGAATCCAGACAGGGTGAATTTTCCCATGAGCCTAGCCAGATATCTGCAAAATTGACTGTGGTCATTAGACGCACAGAACTGTGTGTGTGCCTGCGGTGGTGAGGGGTGGGGGGGAGGAAGGAAATGGGTAAAATATATAGCACAATGAAGGAAGGATTTTCTGAAACAGAAAACACAATCTTTCATTGCTCCCCTTGTCTCAACAAGACAAACACAGTGCTGGGCCTGCCTGGACACAGGGACTTTCCAGCTTCCACGTACGCCTGGACAGTTTGCATTCAATACAAATCAGCTCCTCACAATCCGAATCAATTGTCATAAAATGTAGGGAAGTATTTTTCCCACGGGGCAAACATTTCTGGTAAAACTGGAAATGTTCAACTTGATTATAATGCTTTACGAAAAGGTCAGTGCGGGCTTTCAGAGCTTTACCTTGAGGATGTTCATTCTGTTTGCAGGCAGAGGCACTGGGGAAAGGGAGCTGGCCCGGACGAGGCATGTCCATATCGCTCTGATCACATGCCACGAGCCAGGAGCCATGGGTGAGCCAAAGAAAACCGACGCCCAGGTCCACAGCCTCACACCACCCAGGTGCACACTCCATCACTCCCAGCATCTGCCCCAGAGCTGGAAACACCACCCCACCCCCACCCCCGATTCAACAATGTCACGCGTGTGCCACAGTAGGCATGCTTAGTGACCAAGGCCAAACACAAGGCTGCTGTCCCATCCGCTAGAGCAATGGCTCTCCATTCAGTGGGTCATGACCCACAACCACCTGGGGAGCTTTGCAAAAACACTTGTCTAGGCCTCCTGCCCTTCAAGAGAGTCCCAAGTAGATCAAGAGCAATGTGCAAAAGCACCCTGGATAATTCTAACATGCCAGCCATGCAATCCACAGCTTCCTGGAAATACTCTATTGACAAGTCCAAGTAAATGCTTAAGCATTCAAATGTTCAGATCAAGACCAACAGCCACCGCTTGCTAATATGCACGTTCTGGTTGTGCATTCCTCGCAGAATTCATTATATTTGGAATCAAGAGTCCCAGTCTAGAGTTGACTCTGGACATGATGTGATTAGCTTCCCAACCTTTCCAGTGGTGAGAAGAAGCACAGATGGAAGACCTATTCCAAGATCTACTTCAGGGCAAGCTGGAATGAGACCAGATAGGGAAATGTCTCCTCATTGAGTCACTTGCTCCTGTACCCTGACCATTTGTTTCCTCACAGGCCCGATTTCCTGGGTAGGGCTCCTTTGTAGCCTTAGGGAGCCTCCAATTTTATTCAGCTTATCAGATTTGATAGGGCCATCAAGGCTGGGTAACATTCTGAAAACACTTTCATTATCAGCCACAAGTTGTCAGTGGGCCAGATCCTGAGGCGAGCCTACTTCCTCTTACAGAATCCAAGTGTGATTCTACCTCAGGGAAGGGAGTAACAGCAAAGACTGGAAAAACACAACTACCGTCTTAGTTTCAAAAAACTCTAATTGAGACTTATTGGAAAGGAACTGGTTTAGTAGCCTTGAGAGTTGAGGTTCTTAAAACAGATCTGTCTTCTAAATTAGTCCCTGCAGTAAAGATAAGAGTCTTTTAATATCTCTGCAAAATTTACATGATGTCTATACACATGGTCAAGGAGGCCAAAGCATGTCTGAATCCCAATGGACATGTAAGCCAGGTGACCTCTGTCTTCAGCTTTGATGTCACAAGGTTATGCTGGAGACTTTATTGAACATGTCTCACCACGATCTTTTAACTCCCACCAAATGACTGCATCAGCTATGCAGATGAAGTCCTTGGGGTGCATCGATGAGTATGTGCAGCTGACTGGTAATGCAAATAAAATTCAAGGTACTCTCGCAAGAGTGAGACTATGCAAATAAAGTATATGGTGGCCACAAAAGGGAGACACTACAACCCAGAAAGAAAAGCTAGAAGTGGAGCCCATCCTTTGGATCCGGGATCCTTTGAGGAAGAATCTCCTAGACCCAGGAGGCAGAGAGTGCTGCAACACCAGAAATGACTAAACACAGCAGCAGAGGAATCACTGCAGCACACAGAGACCAGGGGACAAGTACAGGATGGCTCAGTGGTCTTCTCTGACCCTGGAATAAGGAAGCTGAGCTCCTTCAGGAAGGACATTTGCACCAGGAGAGCAGCATCTCTGGGCATTTGTTGACGGAACTAGGCTTGCCAGCTAAAGAAGCTAAAGAGATCAGTACCTGGGACTCAAAGCTTAGGTGCAAAATGGGATACCCTTAGGCACTTACTGGCAACATTAAGAAACTTTCAATCAAAAGAAAAGAAAAGAAACTTTGTATCAAAAGAAAAGAAAAAAAACTTTGTATCATTTTCAGAAACAGGGTGGAGAAGAGTAGTGGCCATTACTTAATCTCCTTGTGAAGGAGTGGAGTCTAGTGTGTCAATCAGGTCATAGCCCATGAGGACTATGTGGGCATGGCCTTCTCAGGATTCTGGGAACTCCTATCTTCCTCCCAGGAGACAGGACATACACTCGCTCTGCAAGACATTCCTGTTGATAAGCCACATGGAACTACACTGACGGAAACAGAGCCCTAAAGCTGGAGGAACCATGTGGGAACCCATACCAGGACTAAGATGTTTCCACTGCCACTAGATCCCCAAGACTTTTAGCCACTGAGCCTGTGCTCTTCCTGCATTTGGCATCATTGCATGTATTCCATGAATCTGAATAGGAATTTATGGACAAGTATCAGAAATATGGACTAATATCAGACTTACAGACTTGATCTGGATTGGGATGTTTTCTCAATATACAATTGGTCTTTTGTATAAAGCTCTTTCTTATAAACATATGAGTATCTCTAGTTTGTTTCTCTAGTCAACCCAGACTAACACATCAGCTAAGGAACTAAAAGTAAGGACCAAGGGCATGGCTGGGGAGAGACTGTCCAAGTCAAAGAACTAGATTCTGACTATTTCCAGACCCTCATTTGCTCCCCAAATCACCCCATAATCAGGAGTATGGCATGTTCCATAGGGCCAAGTTCAGTGTCCAATCCAGCAGGGGACTAGAGAATTCCATAGGAGAGCTGTTTGAGGTTAAAGCTGGAATAAGTCTGGCCTCTGCTTCATAGGAATCTGCCTTGGGCTGATGCTGATGGTCACCCTCTTATCGCCTTGTCAAACTAAAAGAAGTCAGATTGCAGTCTCCACACCAGTTTTCCATGGGCGCTGGCAATCCCCACACCCTGGGCAATTCTGGACAGGTCTGCTCATGTGTCCCGAGGTTAGTATCACATGAAGAGTTATCATGTGTTAATAATCAATACAGTGCACTTACAGAAACATTTTAGAGGCCACATTTGTCGCTCAAATCCTAAATGCTCCAGGTTCCTCTTCAATTCACGCTTACCAGGGTTCGTCCAGCAGGGGCAGTGTTCATACTGACTTAGGCCACCATCTTCCTGACCACTCAAAAGCAGGCCCATCGAGTCCCAGAACATCAACCAAATGAGAACTTCCAAGTGGCAGGGAAGGCTTTCTGTCGGCGAGGGCATGGCTGTCTTTCTGGTGGTTGGTGGTGACAGGATTCTTTTCAGAAAACCACCCAGGCTGTCCAGACCTGCCCTGAATAAGCTAGCATAGCAATAGCATGAAGTCTTCTTGTACTTTCATGTACTCTTAGATGAGCATGCTTGGAGCCAAACAAGGTAAACACACTATTACCAACCAACTCAGAGAAAGCACAACTAGCATTGTCAACTGAGGTATCCCCAACGTAAGCATCTGTGGGAGGGGCATATGCTAATGTTGCTAATGAAAGCTTAGAAGTTCCGGTCCATGTGGAGGCACCTTCCATGTAATTCCGGTGATCCACTTCTGAAAAATCAGCCGCCTGAAAACTCCGCAAAGCTCAGTTACACGGGGATAGGCCCGGGGTCACCATGGTCCGCGTCAGATTTGGGTTTGACTCCCAACCCTAGATGCAGCCTGCGAGTACGTTTGAGCCATGCAAGTTCCTGCGCTACAGCGGGGCTTCACTTCTGAATCTATACCCATGTAGATGACGTTAAAGGTTGTGATACTCTTTTGAGAATTCACTCTGAAAGCCACTATAGCTTCTGACACACTGGTGTTAACATGAAACAGCTGGCAACCTTTATCATCACGATGCCTTTTATTGCGGATCAGTCTTCTTTCTAAAGTGACCTAGGTAGGCACCCTGTGTTACCCATGGAAGAGGTTTGGAGCTGGAGCGGAGGGCTGCTCGGCAACCACTGTCTCCCCCTAGTGGAGAAGCATTCACGAGTGAGTTTCCCAGGTCTACCTCCAAGGCGTTCAGCCAAGGCACACCTGTTTCCAGGCAGAGCTGGATGAAGTAAATGCTTCGGTTTGTTTCTCTGTCGGAAATGAGGCCCAGGTCCACGTAGGGGATGTGTCTAGAGTGTGTTTGTTCTACCTTTCTGGAGCCAACGCACACCTGCCCAAGTAGCTGGGATGCTGTACTCCCACCATCCCAGAGCGACTCCGAGGAACTCCCAGCTGCTGCTGGAAGTATTTTTAGCTGCATTATTTATTTGAACACCTGCCTGACGATCCTAGACAGAGCTCAGTCTAGAAGGGGAGGGTCTTTCTCAAGGATTCTTTCCCAAAGTGGTTGCCATGGCTTTGCCTACATCTTCCCAAAGGCCGTGCAGGGTCTTCCACTTCCCCAAGCCTGGTTGTGAGCACAGCACACACAGGGCTGACACAGAGGCTCAAACTCTCAGGGCATCCAAAACCCTCAACTGGAATGCCGCGCTAACGACTGTCAAAGGGACCATATGTCCCATGGACAAGCCTTTTCATGCCCCCGACTCCCTCTGCTGGTCTTCCTTTGGAAGCAAACCCCTAACCTTGATTTCTTCCAGGAGGAAAAGGAAATACAAAGGGAATCACTGCAAAAATGGCATCCTCTCATGGTGGGAGTTGTATGAGTCCCCAATAAAATGATTTATTTTTTAAAAAGGAGGGGGAAAGAGGAGCTCATACTAAGGGCTCAAGTAAAAAATAGCTGGATGGGCTGAGCCCCGGTGGCGTAGTGGTTGTGCGCGGGACTGCGGCCCACTGGGACAGAGGTTCAATTCCAGCAGTGGGGCTGGGCCTCCGACTCCCACCACCGGAGAGCAGTGATGCCCCCCCCCCAAAAAAAAAGAAATAGTTGGAAATGAAGGTGGCAACATGTATACAAATATGTTTGATAGAAATGATGTATTGAATGTTATAAGAGCTGTAAGAGTCCCCAATAAAATGATTGGGGAAAAAAGGCATTCTCTTATATACCTCCTGCCTTTGCTTACCTGGCTTTGCTCAAGTGTAATGCCCATGTTTCTACCACTTGTTGACTCAAATCACATCCAAGTTTTCGAGTCCTGATCCTAGCTCCTTCCCCTGGCCATCAATTCCCTACAACCACCACCACTTTGTAATTTAACTCTTCTGGCCTTCCAAACTAGCCAGTGTTGGTATAGTGGTATTTAATATTTTAATTATGTTCACTATTGTGTCATATTGTGCTTCTTGGCACCCAGCATGTGCTTAGTAAATAAAAAGAATGGTTTTTAGATCTAATAAGAAAGGGATTATATATGTCTTGTCATTGAAAAAAAAATTTTTTTAACATTCTCAGTCCCATATGCCCTGGATAGTCCAATGGGTTAGCACACACAGCTGTGTAAGTTCAAGTCCATCCAGAGGCTCCTCAGAAGAAAAATCTGCTGACCTACTTCTACAAAGACTGCCATTGAGACCCCTACAGCACACGCTTCTACTCTGAGACTTACGGGACCACCACCGACTAGACGCCAACTGGCTTTTACACTTGGTACCCGGTGGTGCCCAGAAAGTGCTAAATTCGAACTTGCAGACTGACCAAAAGCCCTCTCTTCAGCCCTACTGCAATGGGTCCTTCTGAAAATAATTACAGTGCAAAATCCTTGAGGCTGATGCTCACGTTGGGTCATGTTCCCGCTGTACTTTCTGACTTGAACTAAATCACCTAAGATTTGTCAATATTTTTAGGTTTCATATTCTGTTGAAGGAGGTAGAGATCATATTAGTCATTTGACTCACAGGAGTCTCATGTGATGGCAGGTTCTCCATGGGCCTTGTGATCAGTCTGCTGTCGGTCTGGTGTATGCATTTGATGCTGCGCACCCACCGCCTTCCAGAGAGTTCCGTGGGCGATGTGCGTGCAGAGAGACACATGCACAAAGACACAGCCTGGCAGTCACCACACACCCTGTTTTTTATAGAATCTGAAAACATCTCACTAGCATCATCCATAAGCAGAATCCTTTTATATTTAATGACCCAAATACGCCAGTTCCATTTCTCTGAAAAGCGAGTTAGCCCCAGAAAAGCAGCAATTAAAAGAAAAAATGTTATCAACCCCACCACCTCCTCCAACGGTCCTCGGCCTTCGATTCTGACCTTCTTGGAATCACTCCTTTGAAAACCTCATCAGGGAATGGACCTCTGTGGGTGGGCACATGGCTCATGGCGCCAGAGTAAGAAGAAACTTGAAATATGAATTGCCACAGACATAGCGTTCCCGCTCCAGTGCAATGGATCTTTATTTGACCAACAGGATTGATGTTCTGAGAAGCAAACTTTATCCCTGTCACGATGTCTGAGTCAGAAAAAGGGACGGAGATAATTCACATGTACGAGGGAGCATAACAAAACTCAAGGAGAAACGGAATTAAAACATAATGAAATGTTTCCATGAAACGTTATGAAGTCCTTTCGTGTATTTGGAAGAGAACTTAGCCCTCATCCATTAAGCCCAATGACCAACTTATTTTGAAGACTGGCAATTCAAGAAAATCAGCTGAAAATCATTCTTATACTAAAAAAATATCAAGTAGTTAGCACAATGCAAGTGTGATTCTTGCACAGGGATATGGCAGAAAACACTGCACCCAAATAAACTGTCCTTCCCTGGTCAGGACAAAGATCCCATGGTGGTCTACTGGAGAGAGTGCTCGGGCACCTAAGAGCGCACAGACCTCTGTTCCAGACATCCTCCAAGTCAACAGACCGAGGGCTCCCTGGGGCTTCACAAGCCTTCCTGAACAACCCAGAGAAGACAAGCAGGACATCCCACCATTATCAGCGGGCCTCTGAATACGGGAAGGCCTGCCATGTGTACTAAGCATCGCCATCATTTATTGCTGCTCCTTTCCTGAAAGAGAGGCTGAGAAAGAATATGCACACGACTTAGAAAAATCACTCAATGAAAGAGTCATCACTGGAAAAGTCCAATTAAAAGTCGTATTCACTCATTCATTCAGCTACTCAATATTCAACATGTATTGAGCAGCTCTGTGTGCAAAAGCACTGCATGAGCTAGGTGCCCAGGGAAATACGGGGATGAATGGCACCAGCCCAGCTCTCGAGGAACTTAAAAATCAATTGGGAAATTACAATGCTCATTTTACAGATGAATAAACAGTGGCACGGGCAGTTAAGGGATTTATTTTAAGTGGTTCGTCCTACAACAGAATCATAATACAGTCATCAAAAAGATGAAAAATCACTCAGCTAAGAGGTGCTCATCCTCGCGCTCAACTTGGTTCAAACTGCTTGGGCAACCTAGACCCCTTTTTGGGACAATGATTTCCTTATCTACCAAACAAGGGAGAGGGTCCTTCCAGTTCTAGGAGTCTATGGTTCCAAAACATGTGGCCACTAAGATTAGGTATTTAGAACTAAAAGCACCGGAACTCTTGTCAAAGTGCGTGGTTTGTTTTTTTTAATATGAATTGCCACTTGAATAGGATGTCCCACCCAAAGCAATGTGGAAGCTTTTCCATTCTGTTGGCCATGGTAGCTTTCCTTCTCAGAGGCTAGTGAGGCCTCCCTGTGACCGTGTCCTCTTCTGTGTCCCTCTGCGTGGAGTCTGCCAGCTCAGCAACAAAGTCAAAGACAGCTGAAGCCGACCTTTCTTCCCCTGACAGCCCTGGCCTAAGGGTCTACAACACAGGGCAAGAGGCTGTAAGAGGAACTGGTCCAAAGGCCACGCAGGTAGTCTGCGGACGACTTGACAGACGGGGGCCTCATCTCTGGGTAAACAGCTCAAATAACGAGAGACTTGAACTAGATCACCCAGCTGCAGCTTTCAAATTCTATGAGATCCTCTACAGAGCCAATCAGTGAACGTATAGCATTCATTCATAGTCAATCTACAAGTAAGTTCCCTGAGGACGAAAGGTAGTACAGTAAAACCTTAATGTTAGTCAAGCAAAAACAAACCAACATAAAAAAATCTGTTTAATAACTTCATTACATTTTGAACCAGCCTTGAGAAATTCTCTTGGAATTTGGCTGAGTCTTCTCACATGGCCAAATCAGCTGGTAATTTTGCAACACTTGGGCTATGACATCATGCACGAGAAGACCTAACCCCCAGTCAGGTTTGGGGAATTTGGTTCTTTTGTGTTTCTATGTAAATATAAGCATGACATATAAATATGAACACCAAATATAAAGGCTCCCCACTCTGGCATACCCATTGACCTTAGCAGCTTTGATCTTTTAGTTTATGTTTGGGTCCTAGATGCACACACCGGCAGGAACCCTGGTAGGTCAGTGCTCAGGTGCCAACTACACAGTCCGCCCTGGGCAGGAGGATGGTGTGGCAGCATCCTTCCCCCGTGACCATTCCAGCCTCGGGAAGCCTGTGGCACTCTTCTCCTCTGTGTCAGAGAGAGGGTCATGAGTAGTTGGAATCCACTGGACACTGGGGGTTGAGTTTGGTAAACGGATTAGCCTAACACTGGTCCTAATGCTTTCTGCTGGCTTCACTTTGGGTGCCCCTGAACAGGTCTCCCCAGTGCCAAGAAATCGGTCCCTTGGCCCTCTTCCCCACCGTGTGATTCTCCTTGCTCCATCTTAGGGAAGTAACCGCTGTGTCTCGTCAACCAGGCAGCGACATGGGGAGCCAGGAGGGGTGGGGTGGGGGTGGGGCTGGAGATACAGACTGAGGCAGTGGAGAGCACAGAGTACTTTAGGATAGCCATGGACCAGAAAAAGCAAAAACGGAAACCGCACAGGATTTCAGTGTTTACCACAAACAAGACTTTCGAGTTTTCTCTTCTTTGTATGGCAACTGCAGTCTAGTGTGTCTTACCTCCTCCAGTTTACTTTCCTCACATGTTTGGGCATATAAATGTGTGTGCGCGTGCACACACATGCACACATTCATATACAAAGTTATATGTACACAAAAGTGTGCGTGTGTGATCTTTGTTCCTCAATCCATGGGTGTTCGAGAGCCACATGTACGTCAAGGTCCAGTTGTAGCGTAAGGGTTTGGGATCAAATGCAAGCTGCAGCTTTGGCTTTGACCTATCAACACTCTTCTTCCCCAGTGGGTGATCTCAATGTCAAGTCCAGCCAGGGCACCTGCAGCCATCACCCTCTGTCAATGGGCAGAGCTTACCACTGAAAGGCTTTGGTGGAACTTCCAGGCTAAGGCAGACTGGGAAGAAAGGCCAGAGGTCACATTCCAAAAATCAGTCTTACAAAACCCATTTGATCAGAACAGTCCCATCCCCACTGCCACTGCTACTGGCCCAGACCTGGCAGCCATTGTGATCCACTGTGCATGGGGTCACTGTGTACCAGAGTGCATCAATTCAACAGCCGCTTCCTAAGACCGCCCCAGAACTGCACAGGTTTATCTATCCTTGCAGGCTTTACCAAGAGACAGCCATCGGGGCCTCTCTCAAAAATTACAACTCCTTCCTGGGGAGTCTAGTGTCATCCATGAAGCAATGACTTCATGGACACACCCCTCCCCGCTGCCACAACTCAGGTCCCCTTCTGCCTGTGTTTCCCTCTTCTCTGGAAAAACCTTATCTGGCAGGCAAGGATGTGTGTAGGAGGATGGTGAATGAGAGGTGGTGAGGAAAAGCCATGGTAGGGAGGGATGGCAGGAGGGTACCCCCTACCCACACCCTCCCACTCCAGAACACTCCGGCAGCAGAAGATGTGGAGAGACTCCATTACTGGGAACTCAGCACCAAGGCAGCCTGACCAGCTGGAGGCTCCAGCAGCAAGGAGAGGCTGAGCAGAGTGGGCAGTGGGCCACACACTAGGCAGGAAGCACAGTCACTTCCCTCCCTTTGTCTCCTAGGACCTGCGTGTGTTCTCCCTCATTTGAGGGAGCCCGGAGCACTGGGAGCAGGGCTGACCCTCTGCCTGGAGTGTTGATTAACAACCCTCCCCGGCTCGCTCTGGCCCCCATGGGGGGCACACATCACCCCCCACCCCCACCCCCTCCTCCTCCCTCTGCGCCTTCTGATACCAACAGGGGGAAAGGGAATCTAAAAATAAAGCCCGGGCCAGAGTGTGTGCCACTCGATTAGGCTCCTGTGATCACAAATCTGCTTATTTTGGCCTATCTCTCCCCAGCGATAAGGCTGCTATCAGCCAGTCGGTGAAAATGTGCTCCAGCCTGATTAGGCCTCAGTCTTTGCCAAGGTTATAAACAGCCGTTATCGTTTTCCCCGAACAGAATAATCCGGACAGTATCAGCTCAGAAACATATGGGCCACACAGAGAAGATAGCCGCTGACGGACACTTCATTTTAATTGTAACGAGTGGGTAGCAGCAGCCTGCAGACAGTAGACAGAGAGCTGCCCGATTGGCAGCAGGGCTTTTCTCTCTCTCTCTCTCTCTCTCTCTCTCTCTCTCTCTCTCTCAAATCCCTTCTCCCTTCTCTGGTTTCCAGCGCCTAAGCTGCTTTGATATTCTGGGTGGCATCATGAACAGAGGCCCACCCCAGATGTTACCAGGCACCAAGCAGGACCCTTCCCTCGAAGGCAGATGGGACCCTTCTGATTCTCTTATATAAAAGGAAAAGTCCACAGCAACACAGCACAGGGATAGGAGGAGAGCCAATAAATACTGTTGATTGTGCTCTTCAGTCCTCAGTTCCCTTTCAATCACCTGCCCTCTCCACAGCATGATCTGTGCCTCACCTTACCCCCAGTCCTGCCACCTCAGAGACCCCTCCTCCCTCTGGATGCCTCAGTCCAGCCCCCACCCCCAGCAGTCTGCAGCAAGCTCTCAGCATACCGTCTGGCTACGTCTGCATGGAGCTTTTAAATCATTTCCTTCCCCCTCCTGCATGCAGACACAGAGAGCCCTGAGATGAAGTTGGTGGGGAACAAGCCCACACTCGTGGGGCTTTGGGGTCCACAAAGCAACTTCCACAACCCGGCTCTCTCCCTAGGCTGCACCCGGTGACAAACTAGTTTCTCAAGTTTGTCACTGACAGCCAACCAGCTGGGTGAGGTGGGAGACGCGGAGGGGTACAGGGAAGAGAGACAAGGAGTGAGGAGAAAAGTTGGGGTGAGAGCTCCCTTGGCTTGCTCAGCCCAGGGCGAATGCAGTTGGCTGCCAGCCTCTGCCACCTCCTTCCATGTGGGGGAGGGGGGTGTCAACCGGGCCCCACAGAGAGCCTGTGAGTGCTGGGAGAAACTGCTCCACACGCAGGGATGGCAGCTGCGGGGTTTGGGGGACGTCGATCTGCACACGCTTCTTTGGGGAGACGTTTTTGCCATTCCACCCCCTTGCACGGCACCAGAAACCCGTGGTCAGGAAGGTGTGTGGGGGGTGGGGTGGGGGGGTGGGATGCATCCAAAGCCAAAGGAGAAGGGGAGGGGCGTATCTCCTCCAGCAGCAGGCTCGCTGGCACCTGCCTGTCCTGGTGACGCGAGCACTCACACCTGGCTGGCCAGCTGGGGTCAGCAGGCGCAGGTGGGACCCGACCAGGGACAGGTGCCCTCTCTGCCCCACCTGGTACTCCCTCTTCTGGCCCATATTCAGGCTGCTGCCAATTTCAAATCATCAGACCCCCTGACCTCGGCCGCCCCCGCTCCGACCTCGGCTTTCTGCACCTCGGACCCTCCTCGACTCGCCTGCTTCTGCGCAAAGGTCCGCATCCTCCCGGCTCTCCCCAGAAGTTCAGTGAACTCGACCACATCGCAGATGCCCCCCCAAGAGAAATGCCTACTCCAGAGGCTCACGCAGGCGAAAGGCAAGGACTGAGAGGAGAAAAGGTGTTTTTGAAAAATCCGCGAATCCAAAAGAAATCCCTCCTAACGGGAACCAGGCCCAGAGAAAAAGCAAGACGCAGATGGACGAGGCGGATGCGTACAGTGGCTACAACCGTGGCTTCCGACACAGGGGCCACGGAGGAGACCGCGGGGCTGCGCCTGGGCGGTGCTTCACTGTTATGTGTGGGACCGGTATGAGTAGGCACCGACGAGCTGACGCCTCAGTAGGGCGGCGATCTGGATGAAGCCCTTGGGGCACATGTCAGGTCCTGAGCTAAGTGCCCATCGGATCCTCAAAAACCATTCAAAGTGCCCCCAGCCCAGCGGCCTGCTCACTGGCGCCACGTGTCAGATCGCACGGTCTCCTTGAGCCCGGCCGGGGCCACTTTTGTCCACCAGCCCCAGGGCACCGGCTAGGCAGCCACTTCTGTGGCCCCAGGTAGATGTGGCAGATACTCCGGTTCAAGGGCAAAGGCGCTCTGGCAATACAGGGGGTGACACGGAAAAGGCTGTGGTTCAAATTCACCCACTCTTCCTGGGAGGAGGATGCAGCACTGTTTCGGCGAAGACGTCCTGTCTCGGGAACCCTATGTTCTCTCTGTTCTCCTCTGTCTTCCCGGGCGAAATGAGAGTCACAGCTGACTGGCGGGTAGTGGGCCTGGCAGCTCCCACCCCAAGACACAGCCCTGGGGCCTCTTGAAGGTCGGCTCTTTCACTGCCCAATGAAAACTGGGGCCAAGGGAATGTTTCCACCCAAAAGGCAAAAAGGAGGGAACGTGGGCTGCCAGCGGAAACGTGCCCCGGGGCACATTTTTGTTTTAATTCCCCTTTTCATGGCTTTTCAACACCTGCCTTCGCTCTTCCTCTCGTCCAACGCATAGGGCTTAGGGTGCTTTCCAGTTTTATCAAGAGACTGCCCCGAAGACCAGTGTGAGCAGCTGCAGTAGGTGGTCTCTGTGCAATATCCTGCTGGGGCTGGGCTCAGACAAAGTATCAGGGTTACAGCCCTCAGAATCTGAAAACATCCTGGAAACCCGAGAGCCCCCTCTGAAACCAGGAGCCTGCGCAGCAGTCGGCTTTCCACAACTTCAGGATTTTAGCCCCTGTTTGTTTGCTTTTCCTTATTTTTACTGTCTCGGTTGACAGCATGTCAGGCTGACAAGTCCAGAGAGTTTCCTAAAAGCAGTGGCTGGGCCTGTTTCTAAGGGGGAGTGGCTTTCCATTTCGTCCAAAGGCCTTTTCTGTCCATCAAGAGTCTGCTTCACCAGAAAGAAGCTAGGCTGCCCACTTGGGGACCCCACATGGGCAGTCCATCATGGCCTAGGGGACCCCGTGGCATTACATGGGTGACCCCACAAATGCATGCCCAGCCTTCTCAAAACAGCTCTGATACTACTGGCATTGCCAGTTTTCTGGGCATCCCCAGATGGGGACGCACCTGGAGAGCTGGGGAATGGTTCTCCAGTCTGCACCCCGGCACCAGCACATGGCACGCTGGAAGGGCCTCACGCCTAGCAGCTGAAATAAAGGAATGGATTCAGTCCAAAGTGGTCAGCCCAATGTGATGACCTGAAAGCCGTCTGTACACTTTGACGACACCTGGTTCCAAATCTGGTGCTACATCATTTGCCAGTGCTGGCTAGATGACTTTGGGGGGGCTCAGTTTCCCCAATTCCAAAAGGGGTGGTACTCACTTCCCCAGGGCCACGGAGGTGTCGTGCTATCAAGTGTACCAGAAGTAAGCAGCTGAGCACGGGGTCTGGGACCCTCGTTCCAGAAATGTTTGCGAAATAAACAAGGAGCCCTCGCTCAGGCACATCTGCTCCTTCTGCAGCTATTAGAGTTCTCAACTGCCTTGGACCAAAAGGAAGGCTGAAGCCACGAGCTCCAGCTCCCAGGGCTGCTGGGCCAGGACTGACGTGCTCACTTAGTCACACCACGCTGCTCTGCTGCTGTGGCCTAGGTTAGATGAAGCATCACCCTGCCGCCTCACCAACCTGCAGGACCTACTGACTGCAGGGACTCGTGGAAAAATCAAGTCCACTCGCATACCCACCACGGAGCAATCCTCCAGCAGAGCAGCTGGCAGCCCTGCCCTCTGGGGGCCTCACTGCACACTCGGGTATGCCCGCAGCCCCATGGGCCCCAGTGTTCTGGCCTCGGACGAGAACCTCCAAAGGTGGCCATGTAAACCAAAGCTCTTGTTCGGCCGCTCATCCTCACCAACAGGAGGTAAGACCGCCTCCAGGGCAACTGTCCTTCTTGCTCAAATGCCATTTCTGCAGGTGGCATGGATCCTTCCTGGGAGAAGCACAGAGCCTCATCTTCACCCCTTTTCACTGCCTGGCTCAGCCTCCAGAGATTGTTTTCCCTGGGCCCCCAAAGGGCAGCTCATTTGAAGACTCTTAAACCCATTTGCATTCCCAAGACAAGCTCTTCAGCATAAATTCATTTCAGCATGGGGGTTTTCTTATTCTCTTTCCTTCCGTTAGCTCTGAAGCTGGAGTGAATTCATAAACAGCTCTTGGGGTTTTAACATCAAGGTCTTATATGATGCAGGATTACAAGGGGGTTGGGGCTCTTGTCTCTCTCTCTCTCTCTCTCTCTCTCTCTCTCTCTCTCTCTTTCTTTCACACACACACACACACACACACACACACAAGGGTGCTTATCTTACTAGCCATTACAGTGTCTTCATCTCTTCCCTCTCTCGACACGCCCTACCGCTGGCTCAGTCAACACTGTCTTTCCTGGCCTCCTATGGGAACAGTGCCAAATAAAATAACAAAATATTCATATGGAAAGGCACGTTAAAACCTTGGGAAGATTTAAGCCTGGGCTTCATGTCGCGGACGCTCCCTCCCGTAATCTGTATTCCAATCTCAGTGTCGGTGGAGCTGTGATCAGAATAGCCAAGGCCTCATAAAAGATTCAGGGCTTACTGACGTCCCTGCCATTTGCTGTTTCCTTGCTCCTGCTCCATCCCCGGCAGCTTCCAAAGCATTTACAGCCCCTTTCGACTCCCTGCAGCTGAGATAGCCCAGGAACTTAGGATAAGGACAGGCACCCAAGTCTTTTACCTAACTATTCCCAGGCATTTAGCTGTGGCTGAAGGAAGAGTTCTTGTTTTCTTTAGGGGTTTTTCTGGTGGGCTGGGTGTTTTTCTAAGGTCACGTTCCTGTTGCTTCCTCCCTGGTGTCTGGAGGTAAGATAGGGAATCCTGGAGGTGAATGACCCTTGAACAGCGTCTGTCCTCTGCACCATGACGCCATGTGTGTGCTCAGCTGGGTGCATGTACCCAATGCTGTCTACATGTCTGATGTGACTACAGGTCCATGCCTGACTCTGTGTTGGTCTAGCTTCATATGTATGTGTTCAGCTTCATGTGTGTGTACCTGGTACCATGTGTGTGTCCAGCTCAATCCGTGTGCATGCAAATGTGCCTCTGGTACATACCTAAAGCCCTGTATGTACACCCTGGGTCTACTTAGTGGATGTGCCCACCTGGGTGTGTATGCCTGGATCAGTGTATGTGAATCTTTCTTGTGTCTGGTATTTTTTAATCTAAGGTTATATCATCTAACTTTGTAAAGTAGTACAGCGACACTTTAGAGCAGTGGTTTTCACAACCTGTGGGTTGTGATGACCCCTTTAGGGGTCCAAAGACCCTTTCACAGGGGTCGCCCGATTCATACAAGTTTAAAATACAGTTATGAAATAGCAATGAAAATAACTTAATGGTTCGGGGCGGGGTGGGGAGGGGAGGTCACCACAACATGAGGAACTGTATTCAAGGGTCGGGGCATTAAGAAGTCGAGGGACCACTGTTCTACAGGGACAGCGATCCACCAGACAAGGGGTAGCTTAGTGTCTGAAGTTCGATAGGCATTTCCAGGTTATCGCATAAAGGTGCCACATTGGCATAGAGAATAGCCATTCAAAACAAACAAAGCAGAATGCAGTATGATTTAAAGCGGCCAGGTGTACCTTCAGGGCTGACTGAGAGTAGATCCTCTGCTTTACTAAGAGGACCACCACGGCTTTCTTAGTCAGATTTCCTAGCAAAGGCTCGACACGATAGTGTTCCTAATAGATCCTTTTCCCCCTGCTTATCACCAGAAAGCCGGGAGGAGAGTGAGACTGCACTTCTGAAGGCTATTTCATAGTGTCCCAGGGGAAATCCTGCTGCCTCTCCAGGGTAGGGTAGGGGCTCACTGTCAAGTAGAGCAGAAAGGACCCCTAGCCGCGTCACTAGCACAGCCCCGCCATCAGCAGCTGGGGCGAAAATGAACCGTGGCTGGCCAACAGAAAGAGATACTTCAAGATAACCTTTAGGGAGCTCCACGTGCCTGAAATGGAAACAAAATAATAATAAAGCATAGAACTCCGGAGCTCAAGCAGCCAAAAGCCAAAGGCCTATTAAAATTTAATCTCTTTTGAAAACATATTAGCTTAATTATTTCTGTAAATGCTATGGCCATTAGACAAATTAACACAAAATCCCAGATCAAAGTGCCATTCACACGTAACTACTTGCATGACTTTAGGTCGGAGGAAGATGAATGGATGCCAGAAACAACATCTTTGAGTATGCTTCTTGTATCCGCTACTAAAACCTTCAGAAGTTTTTTTTTTTAATTCTAATATACAAATTGAAAATTAACAGCAAGTTAATGACACCTCAAAATGAAGCGTGTCATATGAAAGCATTGTAATACCATATTCTCTGTACTTCTCAATGTCTTTCACTGCCTAGTCAATCATGATATGTGGACCTATATATACATACTTTTGCATGAGTATATAAAAACGTCAATCAGTTAAATGCATACAAGGGGCTTATCATCACATAAAATGGAAATTGTAGTCAATTCCTTCTCACAGGTACACATACTCATTTTCACAGGCCTTCCCATGTAGGCTGTCAAACAGGCAGCCACCAACCAGGACTCTATTCAAGAGTTAAAGGTCAAGTGTTAAAAAGCCAAGTTCTGTCTCACATCCTGTAGGAGGGACACAGGATTTAAAGGAGGTCTACAATCAGCTCTTTGTAAAAGTAAGCAACCCTATCATCCAAACATCGCGTTTGGTAACTCCAGGTTTTCACATATCAGATTTACTTCGAGACTTTCTGGCTGTCTTTAAAAGAGGTATACTTATTAAACAATAATAATAATATTTACTTCAAAGTGCTATGAAATACAACCCACAATATATTTTATTCAAAAGTGTCTTTAACACTCTAGAGAAGAGACGTTCTCAGCAGCTGGGATGAGTTTACTCCCTTGATAAAGTCTAACGACAGTTTGGGCTGTTACAATGGAGGGAAGGGGAAGTGAGGGATATGTGGTATGCAGATCCCGGGTGCGGCTGGTGCTAAAACCCCGAGGATGTGCAGGACAGCCACCCCTACAGAGCGAATTGCTGCAAGAGGTCCACCGTGTCGAGGTCTGGGAACCCCAGGGGCAGACAGTCACAGGCATGACAACATTCCTATAACAGGGAGGGAGGTCATCACGATAAGAAATGAAAAAGGAGATGTGGGGAAACACCAGAGAGAATTGTTATGAGTCGTATTTCTGTTTGACAAAAACCTAAAGTTGTTTCCTGTGGACACGACAACACACCACTTTATCAGAAAACACACTCCTCAAAACCACCTTGAGAAGAGCTGGAAAATCCGCAAGGATCTGAGGGGGAAAAGCCTTCACTCTGAGCCATCCTTCCACAAAGAGAGGACTAGCCTTGACCAACCTTGTTAAAATCAAGTAAAGTCAGATATAACAAAAGCTAACTTTGTAGCCAGTGAAAAATAAACCCATCTGCTACGCGGGGCCTTACGTGTGTACACCCATCCATCCACATGCCCACTTCCATCGCATCAAAGCACTGGCGTTCAGTAATATAATAATATTATTTTTGAGATCAGTTAAGGTATAAAATGTGCGTACTCCCAGTCTTTAATATTAATAAGTCTTATAACTAGCAGTTTCTCATAGCTCCGAATTCTTGAGCACAACTAGAAAGGGCACTTATCCTGAAAAATCTAATAAATTTACAGTTTTATATACTTCCTTCAATTGTAAAAGTCTTGTTCAATAAACTTTAAAATGCCACTATAGAGCAATAACACAGACAGTATAAACCCAGCCCTGGGAAAGCTGTGCAGCCAGAAATTGTTCCCCTTTCTGCTAGAGCAATAAAGTTTTATATGTTTGAACTGACTGTAAAAAGGTTTGAATGTTGGCAACTGGGGAATAATCTGTCTTCTTTATAGTTATTATCATATTTCCCACAAGACCCCTTGGTCTGTGTCAATCCTTCTTGTATATGACACCTTTGTACTGTCAGCGAAAGCAAGACTACTTTACTCTTTTTTTTTTTAACTATAGGACTTGTATCTGTTTTCCTTCAGATTACAGCTAACAGGAATAAATTATTTCTGACAAGCATCTATTGCAGCATTTTACCAAATAAAGCTGGTTGTGAGCTGCTTTTTCAAGAGCGGCGGAAAGAGGGGGGAGGGAACCTCCCCCCCATTCCTTCCCCCTCTTTCTCTCAACTGATTCAAATGCAATTCAGGGATGGTTAAATTGCAGAAAACGTCAATAAAAAGAGATTTGTGGGAAAGATGCTCTGAATGCCAGCGACTGCTGGAACACGGCGGTTCGGTCCTCCTGGGTGCTGTTGGATCTCCGTGCAGAAGGGGCTGCAGAAAGGGAGGAGGCGGGCCAGCCCTCTCTCTTCGTGAGCCTCACTGGGGCCTGCGAGCGCGCCTGTGCTTCCTGGTTTCCTGCAGCCAGCCGGTGTCCGGCCAGCAGAAACAGCCAGTTTCTCCAGCTCTAATTAGCAGGCGGTGAGAGACGCCAAGGTGTTCATGAAGCAGGGGCAGACACCAAAATGCCACGTGTGGGCTGCGGCTCCGTTGTCAGTTGAAGTGGGGTTAGGCTCCCGGCAATCAGCAAAGGACTGAGATGTGCATGCGGACCACTTGGACCTGTGGACCTGAGTCTTCCTTTCCCTGCCCCCTATGTCCAGCTCAGCGTCGGACTCCTGCAAGCAGCCAGCCTCACGGAGGTCTTCATGTGCCTTCTTCCCTGGCAACTGCCCACTGGCAGATCAGTCTGCCATAGCAAGTTTACTGTCTTTCTGTGTTCTCTGCAGGCACTTTCTGTAGGTGGTTGGCATCATAAATAAAATGGTCTGCGTCTAAACAGTTGCTTGATGCCATGCATCTGTCTGGGCGTCGTCTATTTATTAACAGGTGCTTCTGACGTAAGCGCACAGATCATATTCTAAAATAAGCACATAAATAAAAAATGTGCACAAACTACGGATAGGGCATAGGGAAGGAATAGTAGGGAGAACATGGCAGAGGGGAAGAGGTGGGAGGTCAGAGGCATGTAGGCACTGAGGTGAAGTGTTTCTTCAAAGCGTTATCATAAGAGGTTAGAAAACACAGGTGCCTATGGCAACCCTGCTGACAGAAGGTCTGTGAATCTGTGTTGTTAAAGTGCCCTAAGGTGATGCTTGAGAGACACTGGCCTTGATCCATGAACTACCCTAGTTATTCCCTTCCTGAAACCCAATCTCACTCCCTTTTTCAGAGATGAAAGGCCACTCACTGCCCAGACTCACCATGTGCTTCTAACACATGCATTTCTAAGATAACAGTTAAGCTCAAAGAAGGGCTTTGTGTTTGGGCCTACAAAAGTGAGACTTTAGAATAATCACTGACTGATAGAGAAGGTGATGGTCCTCGAAACTCTGTCCCATTGGCTTTTGTCTTGCCCTCTGCAGTCATTTGACCTGCCGCATACCACTCACTTTCTCCATCTAGAAGACCATCCAGATGAGCCCAACTCACCTCTAATTATCCTTCTCGATATTTCAAGCACACCCAAGGACTTGTACCTAACTAGCTCCTGAAATAACACCCACCATCATGAATCCGGGCATTGGCCTTCCCAGTTACATATTTGAAGGAATTATGCTGGGACTGCAGGAGTCCACGAAGGTGCCAGTGAGGGGCACGAGGGTCTGAGAAATCCAAGCTAACTAACTCTTCCGAGAGCTTGAGGCTATTAGTCCACAGCTTGTAGCTTCAGCCACTGCATGTGGAATTCTGGGCAGTGGGCATAAAGCATTATTGCTACGTTTACTTCCAGATGGCCGTTATGATTACTATTACTACTAACCCATCGCCAGGAGAAAAAGTTAACAGTTTAGTCCCATGAAGACATTAGCTAAGAAATCTATCGGCCGGTCCTCGCCTGTCTTACAGGGTTACTATAAGTCAGAATCCACTCAAAGGCAACAAGTTCTCACAAACAGCACCATCACCACCACTACCATGACCACTGCCACCACCACTGCCACTACCAGCGACTTCAGAGGCCAACCGAGTATCTATCTGGCACCAGGTCGAGCCTTTGCATAGGTCGCCTCATTTATTCTTCAGCATCCTGCTTCCTTGAGTGTGTTGATGACATCATTTTCAGGAGAAACAAGACGCTGCCCTGAGAGAGTTCCACAGTTCATTTACATATGGCATTTATTTCTATGCCAATTACCCAAGGCTGGATGTAAGGACGACTGAGTGGGCAGAGCTGACAAAGGGAGGAAGGGATTTATCTGTATTGCTGTTGCTGTTTTCAAAAAACCCCAAGAAGTTGAAGAATGAAGACAACAGGCTATCTGCCTGGGCAAATGGCCTGTCTGTAAGGAACTGCTTGTCTAGTAGCATGGCCAGAAGGAAATAAAAAGAAAACTCGGGATTACAAAAGCCTTCTCATGAAATGCAAGATGGATGGTGGGAGAAGAGGGCAGGGAGATGTCCATTCTACAGGAACGATATAGAAAGGACATCGCTGTTTTCCCAAGAATTTCTTTGTACTAGTCTGTGTGGAACCATCCGGGAAGTACCAAAGACTGCATGGAGTCATGGTTCCAGGCAGCAGCACTGATGTGAGTCATTAGAGAGGGGGAAATCAATACAATCTGTTGGGATGAGTAAGAAGCCATGCTGGGAGGACTGTCAGAGGCTAGATGGTTACAGGGATGAACAGACAAATGGGTGCACACCATGAGGAGTGTGCCAGGAATATGAAACTAGTGACCAACCTCACTGGTCAGGCCTGGACCCAGGAGGGAGAAGCAGAAAGAGGCAAAGTTGTGGAGAGGTAGGACTAACCCCCTGTGCTTACCTGACAGCTGGGATCTGGACACAGTGGGAAGCCAGTCAGTCTGGCTCCTTCGGCTCCCATGGAAATGAAGAGTGTGTCACTTTCAGACCCCCCACACCCACCCTGGCCCAGGAACGGGCCTGTCCTATCACTGCAGTCCGGACAGGGAAAGTGGGTGGCATAGTTACACAGGCAGTAAAGGATGAAGGGATGGATGCCTTATAAGGAAACACTGGGGATGGGATCTGTGCTTCGGCAGGAAAGCATTGTCAAATGACACCAAGTCCGATCTTAAAGAACCTCCTTTAAGATCCCCTCCAAGTCCCAAAGTCAGGCATTCTGTGAAATCCTCAAGTGGGAAAAGAAATAGTACCAAGGGTCAAGGACCCCTGCCCAGGCAGCCTCAGCTTCTGATGACCCAGACTCACCAAGCATACTGCTATGGCCCACTTTGTAAGGGGTGTGACAAAAAGGAATATCCAGCAAGAATAACAATGTTTTGGCAAAGGCATGGGAAGCAGTTGACTTGAAAACATAACTTCCTGGGTGAAGTTCTTCACCTTATCATTTAGTGTGTTTCTTTATTTTTTTTTTGTATATACTAACCATAGGAATTGTGATAACACTTTGCTATGTGCATAATGTATAAGAGCCTGACAACACTTTGATAAGCCTGATTATTTTTCATGTTCCTATATTTGTAATCGGGTTATAGATGAAGAAACTAGCCTCCTGGGAAGTTAATAAGGTGCCCAGTGTCACACAGCAGATATTAGAGTGGGAAGAGGGTCCACAAAATTTACTAAAACACTCGACCTATTCAAGGTAGCACGCTGACCACCACCGGGATGTGGAGATGGGTGAGGAGGACCCAGGATTGGGAAGCAGGCGGTGTGAACCCTGCCTGTTAAACTGATAAGGCCACTCGGGGCACTGGCTGAGTGGCTCACCTAGCCTTTATGAGCTGCCTGTAGAGGCTGAGTTTCCACCTGTCATGTTCAGTGTCCGGACTTCCAGATGCTGCATTGTACTAGACGAGGAGAAAGAAAGGTGGCCACTGTCTTGTCTCTCTCTCCCCTGCACCCTTGTGCAATGCCATCGCCGTTCTGAGTAGATGATAAACAGCTGGGATCTCCTGGGGCCGCTCCATTAGAAGTCAAATATCCCAGATATCTTTTTCTCCCAAGACACCAGGGCACACTAAGTCTTCAATGGAGAAATCAGCAGGGCCTCCAATGCTCCCTCAACGTGCCCTCTCTGCTGACCATTGTGGCATTTTCTGTCTCACAGTGCCACAGGGATCCCCAGCCCTCAGCAGCTGCCACGGTTCTCTGCTGTACAGGCTGCTCATGTCACATTATTAAGAACATGCTTGTCTCCTGCTCCCCTGCCTGAAGAAAAGCCACACCCATGCTCCCACAGAGGGCCCCTGGCGACAGGCCCTGGAACCCACAAAGGGAAATCAGCATGCCAAGGGTTAAGCACACCCTGTAATAAGCATCTCTGTTCCGGCATGTTGCGAAAGCCCATTACCTCCCGCCACATTACCTCATTCATTTCTTATATGCGGATGGTTTATTTTCCCATGAGCACCCTGGCTCTCAGTATTAAGTCCCCTCCTTCGCCTCTATTTCTCTATCCATCACATTTAACACTCTGACAGTAACAGTCTATAATGTTTCTATTCTACAAAACCGCTCTGTCAACTCCGGGCTTCCAGAGCAGCAACTGAGGAAAATAAATAACATCAACGCCAGGGACGACAGCATCACAGCTCCCTTTCTGCTGGGCTTTTTTTATTTTATATTATTCTACAAAGGGAGAAATCTAAAAGGGAATTGGGGGTGGGGGGGCGCGCGTGGAAGCCGAGAAGAATTTTCCTTCTCACCCCACAGACACTTGAACAGACCAAAGGGAGAGCCGGGGCGTTTTCCTCTCACACAAAGAAGGGCTTTCCGGAGCCTGGCCTCTCTCCTTGTGACCACCCGGCACCCCATCCCCGCCCTCACCATCTTCATTCCCAGGGTGTTTTCTTGGAGGGCCGACACTGCCCGCAGGACCCTCTCTCCTCTGCCTGCCACCGCCGGTGCCAGCAGCCCAGCCCCGAGTGTGTGTGTACAACTGCATTTGTAGGGCAGGGGAATGCATATATTATCGCCATCTTTCCTGGAGCAAGAGCCCAGCAAGGAGGTGCACGGCAGTGTCCGGGTGTGCCACCTTCGTGCCAGGGGAGACCCCCCCTGGGCAGAGCCTCTGGAACCAAGCAGCAGGCAGCAGGGCAGGGAGACATTAACTACTGAGAAATCAATCACTCTGGGAATCTGCCTGGGCTCCAGGTTCCTGGGGCTTTATCAACCCTGGTTTTGTTTTCATCTTTCTGGAGAGGAGCCTTTGAAGAACATGTTTATAGTTCCATCCAGCTTCTTTAGACACTAAGAGAGTCCCAACACAGGTAAATGGAGAGTCTGTGACCTCCTCTTCAAGAGTCGAATAGTTTATCCACTGCTCCACGGGAGACTGCAGGGCTGTCCTACTGACATGCTTGGTCGGCTGGGCTGTGACAGTCCTGGGTCTCTTTTGGAGAACTGGACGCTTTCTCCCTTGCATGGAATGGATGCAGCGGAAAGTGTCTGGGGTCTTAAATGTGACACTCTGGAGCATGGGGCTGTGACAGCAAACCTGGGGAGCCAGAGCTGGCCACTTCCTGGAGGTGGAACTGACCCCGCTGCTCTGTGTCTGCATCCATAAAATGTGGGTAGATGGTGGTGGTTATGTTCGGGGTGGTTGGGAGAGTTGGCTGAGTCAGTAGAGGAAGCATTTAAGGAGATGCACATAGGTACCCATGCATACACTCTGCTATGAGCTGAGAACCATATCATCTTTGGCATTGGCATGGTGCGGCCTTGGGCTGCTTAGGTGGAGGCCCTTTTACGCAAACCCCTTGAAACCCTGGGGATGTCAAGTGGCTGAGGCTGCCCGGCCTAGAGGCCTAAAGATGAAGCTGTACCTGCCGAGCCACTAACTCAGAACAAGGAGAGAAACCGGGAACTGAGAACAGAGCAAGGAAACCAGCTAACTGCCTGTCATTGAACACTGACCAACACAGATCTGCAATTGCCCCTATTCAACCTCCAGGGCTGTTTCCAAAAGAACAAGACCGCGAAGTACCATGTGTAACATTGCTCTGATAAGTATAAAATAATCTGCATATTATCACTTTTAACAACAGGGTGATTACTGTCATGCAACTTCATTCTCTAGGTCAGTTGATTCCTTAAGGAGTGGGCGTCTTGCTTTCACCCACTAGGGACACCCAAAGGATCATGGAATGTTCTTTTGTATCTCAGGTGGGGCAGCATGGAATAAAGAACACATAGAGGCACGCTTAAGAGATTCACTCACAGTGACTCCTGATCTGCCTCCCCTCAACCAACCAACCAATCAACCAACCAAGCAACCAACTTCCTCCTGATTCTGTCTCATGGCTGCCCCATCTGTGTCAGAATGCAGCGCTCGCTCTTTAAGGATGTCAGTGACTAATTTTTCAGAAGTCGATAACCAAGCCTTTCTTCCAAAGGGTCTCTGGGTGGATTTGAACCTCCAATCTGGGGGCATCCCCAAACCCTATAACAAAGACACCAGCAATTCCCAAGCATGACCACAGGGCTCTAATATACTGCCTGCATTCTCAACAAAGGTGCTCGTGTAAGGAAACGTTAAGACTGAATGGGCAAGAGCATACTGTCTTTGCTACCCAGATACAAGGAAGACCTGGTTACTGGTACTTCATTTCTTGTCTCCTTCAATTACAAATATCATAAACAAGCCAATTGAATGAGGCATAGGGACTTCTGTTTTTACAACCTTCCTTTTTCCTCTTTTTTTTGGGGGGGAGGGGTAGATGGAGGTGATACAGGGGCCACAATTAGACTAAGTGACACTCTTTCATTACTTTAACTGATCATATTTCATATCTGCTGCACACAGTACTCCTGGCACGCTACTCTTTCTATTTCTGTTACAGAAAGTAAAGGTGACCTCACGCCATCAAGTGACTCAAGGTGTCCCTAGGGAAAGAATGAATGTTTCATATACTTTCTTCCCAGCAGTGAAGACAGTAATATATGTGGAGTCTGGGGTGGCGCAATGGTTAAGCGCTCGGCTGTTAACAGAATGGTCAGCTATTCAGACCCAGGAGCCGCTCCCTAGGAGAGAAACGTAGCAGTCTGCTTCTGAAAAGCTGAGAATCCTGGAAATCCCCAGGAAGAGTTCTCCATCGTACAGAGTGCTCTGAGTTGAAATCTCATTTAACGGCAACGGGTTTGGCTTGGGTTTCATGTACATTGGAGGAAAAATACACGAGTGAACACAGTTCCTGCCTTTAAAAGCATGTAACTTAATCAAGAGCAGGGACATGTGAAAAAAAAAATGGCTAACATTAACAATTGAATAAAGGTGGGATAAAATAAGTGCCGATTAAAGCTACGCATTTCTCATTATAGGTACATGTTGGAAGGAGGAATTCATCTCAGGGGGGTTAGTAGGGCTTTCTGATTTTCAGCGAAAGAATGCTATCTGGAAGGTGGCAGAGCTTCCCATTATCAAGGGCTCACATTCAAATCCCTGCTCTGCTCGGCCCTACAACGTTGGTGTCGGGTCAGCCTTCAGTGGTCGAGTTCTTGCTTTTCTTCCAGGAGACCTCGCTTAGCCTAACGCAGCCCGGCACCCCGTGCTCCCACACGACCCATCAGTCAGTGGAAGGTGGTGATTGGTAAACAGGTTTCATTCAGTAAAGCTTCCCACATGGAGGCCAGTGATGAAGAGAGGCTGCTCTGGTTCTACATATCTGCCAATGAAAACTCTATGGATCACTGCGGTCCAGTCCACAGGCAGTCATGAGGCTGGACGATGGATGGCCCAGCGCAGGGCAGTGCTCTTTGGTGGCTGGTGTTCACAGAAGTGACGAGCAGCTTAGTCCCCCCGGGTCTTGTGGAGAGAATTAAGTGAGATCATGAATGACAAGGAGCCTAGTGCCTGTAGCTAGCCCTCAAGTAATAGAAGCTATTATCACCCAGCCCAGAATCTTAACAAGTTACACTCGTATGCTAATTGGTAAGGAGAATAAAAATCAAACCCCAGGGAGCCTTGGAGCAATCAGGGCACCCACCCAGGGTCACAGAGTACGCAGAGGGTCTAGGACACAAATGAAGGTCAGTTTGACTCTAGAACCCAAGTTCCTTCCCACTCTCATTCTAACCAGGCAGGTCTCCTGTTACTTGGGGGTATTGGTGAAGAATGCGAAAGAGATGTTCACTTGTTTTTTTGTTTTGTTTTGTTTTTTGGGGGCATCACTGCTGGTGGTGGGAGTAGGAGGCCCAGCCCCACTGCTGGAATTGAACCTCCATCCCAGTGGGAGGCAGTCCCACACACAACCACTACGCCACCTGGGAAAGAGACCACAAGCGGCCAGAAGAAGGAGCAAATCTGTTGGAAGAAGCACAGCCAGAAGGCCCCTGAGGAGCAAGGTTGAGGAGACTTTGAACATATCATTGGGAGAGGGCAGTCCCTGTAGGAAGGCATCGCCCTTGGTAAAGGAGAAGGGGTTCACCTTCAGTGAGGTGCGGTCACACAGTGGCTCACCAAGTGGCATATGGTTAACAACCCCTGTGAGACTCTGCGCAGAAGCAGGGTACCCTTAACAGTACGCAGAGTCCTGTGAATGAGAACAGGCTGACACCTGTCATTCAGCACCTTCTGGCCCCGAGAAGAGGAGGGTGCAAGCATAGGAGTCACCTAAAGATAGGACGTGATTCTAGCAGATAGAATGACAGAGAGACATAATTAAACGAAGGTCAGAGAAACAAAGCCAGTAAGAAAACCAGCCTTTCAAAGAAAGCTTTGCACTACCCTATGAAGCGAAACGGGTTCATATACCAGAACCTGGAGAGGAGGAAACTCAACATGCCCCTCCGATCCACCTCCTCCCTAATTGCCTTGTTCCTACTCGAGCCAAACCCACTCTCCCAGGTAACCAGATCCAAACCTGCAAAACAAGAACACACAGAGACATGGAAAAGGTCTGTTGGTCTAGTTCAAACCTGCACAAAATGCGGCAAACTCCTCTGTGACAGCCCTGGCAACGCCCCACTTCCGACAGCTACAAGATAAAGCAAGCATCAGTAACCAGCCACACCCTCCAGCCATTTACAGACAAGGTGCGGTTGTCAGACAGTTCTTCCTGGTTATGAGTCATCTTCCACCTCAGTTTTATAAATGGAATCCAAATTAATAAATGAGTTCCAAACTCCGTCTTCTTGGACTCAGCCCTGTCCTTCCTAGAGAAGTGGTCACCAGCATGTGTTCATCTTTCAAAACCTCCCTAAGGAGTCCTGATCTTTCTCACTGCCAAATACCATTCTCTTGCTCAGAGTTCACATCCCTGACTCACATCCCTATCTCCAACCTCCCTCTACTTTACAAGATCCCAAATACTTCTGGCATGCTCACAGACTTGGAATCTGGTTAAGTGTGGTCTCAGTACTTGTTAGCTAGGCTCAAAATAAGCATCATTTCTAACCAGGACTCTCTATTTCTCTAAAGCAGCGGTTCTCTACCTGGCTCTCGGGACACTTTTAAGGGGGGGTCAAACGACCTATTCACAGGGGTTTCTGCCTAAGACCATTGGAAAACACAAATATTTCCCAATATATAATTACATATTGTTTTGTGATCAATCACTATGCTTTAGTTATCATATATGCTCAATATAAGCCATCCCGAATATCAGCCGAGGCACCTAATTTTACCACAAAAAAATGCATTAAAAATGTGCTGAAAAACTCAGCTTATACACAAGTATGTATGGTATACTTATGTTCAATTTGTATCAATGAAAATAGCAAATATTTACATTATAATTCATAGCCGTAGCAAAATGAGTTATGAAGTAGCAATGAAAATAATTTTATGGTGGGGTGGGGGGGGTCACCACAACATAAGGAACTGTATTAAAGGGTCACAGTATTAGAAAGGTTGAGAACCACTGTGCGAGAGTCTCACTTTACCTTTTATCTTTCATCCTACATATTTTCAAATATACATCTTTCAACTTGGTCCATACAACTACTCCATAAGGCAGGTCCACAGCTACACATAGGAACTAGGGTGCAAATACATTTATGCAACATATCAAGGGCCACCTAGCCAACTCATGGTTGAACTGGGACTAGAATCCAGCTTCTCAGTCTCCCTCTCGTGTGCTCTCTCCCTCTCCAGCCCATCAAGCCATGAGCTAAATCTATCTCTGCCTGCTTCTGGAGGATGTTGGGATCGTGGCTAAGATGATTTCCATATGCCCTCGATGTTATTCAATAAGTGATATTTAATCCATCATTTTATATGACTCTCGGTGGTGCGAAGGCTAAGCACTCTTCGGCTAACTGGAAGGTCTGCAGTTTGGGTCCACCAACCTCTGCACAAGAGAAGAAGGCCTGGCAACTTGCTCCCTGCAGACCAAAGGCCCAGTAGACCCAGCAGGGAGCTCCCCTGTCAGTAAGGGTTACTCTGCATCCGACGCACCCCATGGCACCCCACAGCAACACTCTGCATGGAGACCTGTTCTCTCCAAACGCCAGAGAGAGGTGAAGAGACCAGAATGTACAAGGCAGGTACCCCAAAGTATTTACAGTCCAATGGGAAGAAAGTACAGATACAATAAAGTAGCATGCAAAGTTTACATTATAATGGCCACCAAATCAGAGTGACAGTGAAGTGACATACAGTTGAAGACAAAGTAAGTACATGGAAAAGGAAACGTCTAGGACTAAGGCAGGGCCTGAAGGGAGGGCTTTCTCTAGGATCAGAATGATTTCATAAGGCTGGTTTCATGCGATCATGGTACAGAGAATTCCTGGGAGGAGAGACAACCTTCAAGTGTGTGAGGAAAAGGGTGGCAGGTGTCTTCAAGTGTGTGAGGAAAAGGGTGGCAGGTGTTACCAATCAGGCAACCCCAATGTTTATCTGCTGAGATCAAAGAAAACGCGAGGAAGGAGGTCTATAGGTAGGCAAGGGCTAGATGACACAGGCAAAGCAGCTTATACCTAGAAGTGTTGACGTTAGCTTCCGAAGTAAACCTACTCTGATTCTTCTACCTCATGTCCATCGGGTTACTCCTTCTTTTCAATTTAAGAGAATATACAGGAATTCCATAGATTGAAAGTGACAATGTTGATCATTTGAATTTGTTTAAAATTTTAAATATGTAATTTGCTAACCTCAGATGCTGAACCGGTATTAACATCACAACTACTTAAGACACACTTCAGAACCAATCATGGCACTGCAGTTTTGAGATCCAGAACTACAGCTTTTGAACTTGGGGTTGCCAGGGAAGAATCCTGACCAGGTGTATGACAAGCCGGTGGCGTGTGAGAGAGAGAGAGCAACCTGGAGGGTGTCTGAGGAGGTGACCTGTTGGAAGATAGTGAAGGGAGCCAGGAGGTCCACATCTTTGTCTCAGTAAAAGGTGAAGAGGGTCAGAAATAAAATTATGGCAGATGGTGGGGGGGAGGCTCTGGGAGATCTTTAGAAGGTGTTTTGTTTTAGAATCCCCCCAGGCACAAAGCCTGACGTGCGCTACCTGATGGATGCTTATAGGTACAACCTACACAAATTGGCTAAATGACTGGGTGGAGATGGTGGAGTGCTGAAATGAGTGTGAGTTTTCTGGATTAGGCAGCTGTGTTAGTCTGGGCAGATTAGAGAGACAAATTTCATAGGCATGCATATGTATAAAAAAGAGTTTTTTCTTTGGGGGGGGCATCACTGCTGTCTGGCGGTGGGAGTAGGAGGCCCAGCCCCACTGGTGGAATTGAACCTCCATCCCAGTGGTCCGCAGTCCCGCGCACAATCACTAAGCCACCGGGGCTCAGCCCCAAAGAGTTTTATATAAAGGGTAATTGCACATTAAGAAAACATCCCAACCCAGTCCAGATCAAGTCCATAAGTCCGACATTAGCCTATATGTCTGACAGCAATCTACAAAGTCCTCTTCAGACTCACGAAACACATAAATGATGCCAAGTGCAGGACAATCACAAGCCAGTGGGTAGAAAGTCTTTGGATCCAGTGGTGGTGTAAGCATGTCAGCGCTGGCAGGAGTCTCCATGTGGCTTCTCTAGGTCCAGGTTGTCGGCTGCATCAGGGTAGGACTATGTGTAAAGTGAGCAGTTTTTAACATTGGCAAAGCGGGACACCATTGACCGGAGGGCTGGGGGGAAGGGATAGAGGGAGTATATTCTCTCCCCCTTCTCCCACCGTTCCCTAGCCTGTCGTGCATTCTTTCCAAAAATCAGGCCTTTTTTAAAATGTTCCAATGCAGGAAAAATTGTTTAAAACCAGGATATCTGGTCACTCTATCTCTGTGGCTTCTCCTCAGGGATGTCTTGCAGGGAGCCAGCCTGTCAGTCGAGTCTCTCAGGCAGCGCCCGTGGTCAGTAAAAAGTCTCCAAGGAAGGGAATGCAGAGAGATAGTGTCTCCTGCTCCCAAGAAGAAATGACCACATTTCCCAGAATTCTCAGAAGGCCACGCCCACAAATGTCTCATTGGCTCTCTCCAGATTGACAAACTAGACTCCACCCTTACACTCTTCATCCTCTAATTGACACCGGATTAGGAGACTGCCACAGCAACAGAGAGAGAGAAAGCGTACAGGCAAGCGTGAGCAGGGAAACTATAGACTTTTACAAAATGTGTTGAGTTTAAGGAGCCTGTTGGACATTGATATGGAAATGCCTGCTTGACAAGCAATATGTATGCATCGAAAATTCTCCAAACCCAGCATGATTTGAAATAGAGGTCTGGATGGATCATTGTACTGAAAACCTCCTTCATATAGCAGGCACTGTGCTGATCACTGACAAGAAAAATATGGATGACTTTGTCCTTACTGAGTACATAAAAGAGCTTTGAAAAGTTCGAGGAAACAGGGTGATTAAAAGATAATGGGATTTGGGGATTGAGCTCTGATGGCGTAGTGGTTGTGCGCGGGACTGTGGCCCACTGTGATTCCAGCAGTGGCTCCACAGGAGCAAAGACTGGGCCTCCTACTCCCACCACCAGAGGGCAGTGATGCCCCCCCCCAAAAAAAAAGATAATGGGATTTTTCAATGTATTTCTTGAAGGCCCAACACAATGGTAAGTTATTTCAGTGATAACAGAAGCCAGAAGACATGCTAGGCATGTTTTTGTGATGAGGTAAATGTGAGGTCCCACTGAAAATTACTGAGAAGATCCGGCCTGAGAGTTATGAAGCCAGCCAAGAGATGATGGCAAACTCCAGAACTATTTTGCAAGAGAAACCATCACTATCAAATGTGACAAGAGTATGGAGTGTGGGCAGCACCCACCAACTAGGAGAATTCATGAACCGAACGGGAAAAGTGTCCTTCGACCCAAACAAAACCACACTCTGGAAGTTCATTGAAGAGTGTTGCAAAGCTCAGAGTGGGATAAAGCCGATCGATATGAAGAGTTCTAAGATCTCAAAGGAGGACAGCTCTTTGAAGTCTGAAAGAGTCCCCAAGGTAAAGTGACCAGACGTCCTGCTTTTGACGGGACAGTGCTTATCTTAAACAATTTTCCCACGTCTGGCGGTGTTTTCAAAAAGTCCCGATTTTGGGAAAGAATGCACGACAAGCTAGGGAACAGCGGGAGAAGCTACGCCCCCCCCCCCCCCCCCCCATGGTGTCCTGCTTTACCAATGTTAAAATCTGGTCATTTTACCCACAGGCTGCACCAGAGTGAGCGAAGACAGTGGGGTTTCAGAGAAAAGAAGAGCAGAGTGTGGTCCGTCCAAGGGCTGGGCAGGGAGAAAACGGTCCTAACCCGTCAGAGGAGCACACAGACCAGGGGTAACAAGCAGGCCCGGTGGTATCAGAGCGGCCCGTCGGCACTGAGCCTACGGACAGGCCGTTGCCTTGTGGGTACTGGAGAAAGGCCCCCTGCTTACTACCAGCTGAGCCTGGATTGCAAACGTGTGCGCGGGCCACAGAGGGAACAGCGGACACATGGAGCTAGTGTACATGCTGCCGCCTGCAATCCAGGACTCTCTGAGTTCTTAAGAGACCAGGAATCCGATTCCTCCCTTCTTATTGCCACCAAGTGGCTCTGTGACCTGGCGCTGTCAGGCGAAGCATCCTCTCTAGGTCTCCGGCACATCACGGGGAGCGGAGGGGGCATGGATTCCCACTCTACCTGCTAGGGAACGTGCCGGTGGAATCAAACGAGTTCGAATGCGGGGAGGGAGCACAGGTGCGCTATCAAAAATAAACGGCACGACTGGCATGCGAATAAGCACGAACTCTCCGTGAGGCAAAAAAAGAAGAGCTCATTTAAACAAATCCTCCCCAAGGTAAGGGCTGACTAGTCCACGTGTGGCCATTATTTCTGTCCTCCCCAAATGATCGTCTTTCAGGTCGGTTTCAAATGCAAGCACCAGGCCCCTCACACCCCATCGCCAGAAGCCCGGTTACATCTGTCTCCTCTGTCTTCCTCCCTGCAATGCACGCCCTCCCTCGGCCCCAGCCCCCAGCCGAGGTGGCACAGATGATAACCGATAATGAAAACCCACGACCCGAAGACACGGGAGAGCAGGAGCCGCAGAGGAGAGGCCGTTGAGGAGCCGGTCAGGATGCATGCAATCAGAAGGGTTATCTAATGCTAGTTTCATTCTAATTGAGTCTGTACCATATGTCACCCGGCAATAACATCGCAAGCAGCATGCAACTGAATACATATTTAATTCACATAATGGGTACAGCAGTAGAAGTAATCAAGGCAGTTTGCCATAAGCCATAAAGAAATGTAGCTTGTTCCTATCAAGAAACATTTGGCACTTAGGGAGAGAACTGTATCGCCCGCGAGGAGGGAGCTGTATTGCTGTGAAAGCTCAGGGCGAGGGGGAAGAGAGAGAGGGAGGGGTGCAGGGAGCAGGGGCCCCGAAGCAGAGGGCCCAGAGGAGAGGGGAGGGTGGGGCACTACAAAAGAAATGAAAATGCCAAAGAGATTAAAGCCGGGACATCGATTCACTGCGAATGAAAATCGATGAAGGAATATTGTCAGCGGATCGTTGGCCATCTCAATATAATTAACAGTAATGGATTTATTGGCAGAAGCTTAATGATTTAACGTTAAATGGACCCCAGAATTTCCTGTACTGTCGAGAGGCCTTCTCGTTCCCTCCTGGCCCAACCTCCGTCCCAGGAAATGGATGTAGCTACGAAGAGGCTTAAAGAAAAAAAAAAATTCCCATCTCTGCCTCTGGATTGGCATCTGACAGAACCCTGCTCGCCCATTCCCTTCATTTCCTCCCTCAAGGAGATGATTAATATGGTTGGGCAGTGCTCATCAATATCTTTGGACAGATCAACTGGAGTTTTCATTAAACCTATATTAATGTCCTAGATACACAGCTGTGGACAGGTTATTCAAAAAAAATTAAAAAGGAAAGGAAAAGGGGAGAAAATCATGTCCCTCCACCTCCGCTAACTATTTGCCTGGAATTAACAAGAAACCTGGCCCCTTCCCTCATTAGGGCTTCCTCCACCAACATGTTTTGATGTATATTTCATGAGGATAAACAAACATTCATTTCACTTTGGGAAGGTGTTTGCTGTAATGTATTGTCAGCGTAGCCAGCAATGAGGGGACATTAATTTCAATTCTGGTGTTTAAACACTTTGGCGAGTCCCAATTACTCATTCCCCAGCTCAATATCAGAAGCCCCCCAAGGAAGGTCGCTGGCTCTCGGCGTGGCCGCCTGGCCAGCGGGAGGCTGGGCTCCGCCCTGCAGCCAGCACAGCTCTTCCAGGCCGGGCACTGGAGGAGGGAGGCCGGGCGGGTGGGCCTGCCGGTCCTCAGCCAGACAGGGAAGCATCGGTGGACGCAGGGCCGCTTCGGGGAACACCCAACCTGGCACCACAGCTGTCTGGGCGAGCGGCTGCACGCAAACAAGCATTCGGGAAATCGAATCTTGTTTTTCCACGGCCGACAGCTGAGGATGCCAACCACTTAAGGAGAACAGCAGAGCCTGGGCCTCTCCTCGAAAGATGGGGGAAGAAGGGGCGTAGTGCCCCCGTCCTGGATGAAGGCCCCAAGAAAGGGCGCCTCAGAGGTCATGGCCCTGGTGTCACTGGGTGTGGGTCAGAGAGGCAGTTCCTGCCACCCACCCAGTGCTCATCAGCCCCGCGCGAAGGATGTATGAGAAAATGTGCGGTCGGAGATCGAAGCACATCCTGGAAGTGTTGTGCGTTGGCACCTCCATCGTGTGCGAGGTGTTCGCTAGCACGGCCCCTCTCGGGCTGCTGCAGAGCCGCGCGTGCACTCAAACGTCGCAGAGACGCTGCCCCCAGGAGCCTGCTAGCAGACTCGTCACCACTTCTTTGTAATAGGCAGGCTTATCACCCCCTGCCAATCTGATCTGCCCCGAACTAAGTGTGATTCAAAGATGCACCCTGACCAGGGGTGCACGATGTAGGAGCCTCCGAAGAAGGTCCTCGCCTGGAACACTGGCCTCTAAAGAGTAGCGCCGGTGACACGGAAGGGAGTCCGGAGAGGAGCGGTTCTCAATCTGTGGGTCGAGACCCCCTTGGGGGTCAAATGACCGCTTGCCCAGGGGTCGCCAGATTCATTACAGTAGCAAAGTGACACTTATGAAGTAGCAACAGAGATAATGTTATGGCGGGGGGAGGGGGGGGGGTTGCCACCGTAGCATGAGGAACTGTATGAAAGGGTTGCCTTTCACAGGAAGGTTGAGAACCCCTGCCATAGAAGCCTAGTGCACAAGTCACAGGTCACCGCCGAGGGAGGTCTCGGTCCACATGGTCTCGCAGAGCAGGTGCCCAAGGGCGGCACAGCTGCGAGGAGTTAGTGAGGTCGGAACACCATGAAGCCAATAAAGGATCGAGCACAGTCCACCTGGTTCTTGTCAAAGTTATTTCTTCCTTAAGTGAGTGCGAAGGCCATAGTTTCTCTGTGGGTAGGATGCGGGATTCCGGAAGCCCATGTGGAACAAACACTCATCCTCTTTCAACTCTGTTTTCCAGGAACTCCATTTTCCGTGTTTGAAAGATTTCAGAATTGGGTGCCAGGGCCAGTGCTTGTGAGGGTGCCTACCTGACTGCTCCATCTCATGTGGCCAGTAACAAGAGCTAACCACTGTCCTGACTCCCGGCAATCCCACAGGACTGCTCCACAGGCTTTCTGCGGCTGTCATCTTCCCAGAAGCTCAATAGCACGTTTCTCCTTGAAGTCATGGGAAGGTTCCAACCACTCACCTCTCACTTAGCAGCTTAACCAGTGCACCACCAAACCACACCGATCTCACAGCCACCAAGTCGAAGCCAACTCTCAGTGAGCCTACAGGACAGGGTAGAATTGCCTCCTTGAGTCTGTAGGACTGTAAACCTTCCTAAGAGTAGAAAACTCCATTTTCTCCCACACAGGAGCTGGTGCCATCCTTTCCGGTCTCAATCACGATGTAACCACTCTACCGTATGAGCCCCACCACATTGCCAAGAGCCCCAAAGCCAAACTCACTGCCATAGCGTTGATTCCAAGTCATAGCAGCCCTTTAGGGCAGGGTAGGACTACCCCCCCCCCTCCCGCGAGCCGGTGTGTGTGCAAAACTGCAACTCATAAAGAGTCTCGTCTTTTTCCCGTGGAGCAGGTAGGGACTGAAAACTGCTGACCTTGCAACCTTGCACTCAGCAGCCCAACTTGACACTAAGCCTCCAACCTTCCATGTAAAGTGCTCGTTGGCTTCATTCACACCTGCACGGAGAAGCTCTATAATCATCCTGGCTGGCCTGAAGGCAAGGAAAACTTACCAATATTAACTAGAAAACTTGTGCAAATACCTAAATACTTCTATATGAGTCGACCAATAAAGGAGGGCTTGATGGCGTGGTTGGGGTAAGCATTAGAATACGAATTCACAAGGTCGGCAGTTCAAACTCAAGGTGGGCAGGTAGGGGTTCCTTGAGTGAAAGATGAAGCTTTCCACTCCTGTAAAGGTTTAGTCTCAGAAACCCATAGGATCAGTTCTATCCTGTCTTTTGGGAATCACACTCTGAGTTGGCAGTGGATTTATTTGGTCTTTTGTCTCATCCTCTGCCCAAGTCCCTCTCAGATCCCTTCCCTAGCACCACTAGATAAAAAACTACTCCTCTACTCAGAAAGGTGTTTTGGGGACCCTGAAACAGCACTGTGGCTGGTATCTACCCCTGCCGGTTAAACCCTTGGAATCAACTTCTGCAGCTAAGAATTGTGAAGGGTTAGCAGGTCACTCAGTTTCTCAGCAGACTTCTCCAGGGCTGAAGATGTGCCTGGCCTATCTGTGCCCAGAAGATTAGGGAAATGAACACATAACCTGGCCTCTCCCAGTCTCGCAGTCATGAGCCTCCCTGAGCTGATGAAGGTCTACCTTCTGGTCTCTCTACCTTCTGGTCTTAATGGCATGTCCCATGCCCCTTTCGGGGAAACCAAAGAAAATGGGTATGGCCTAGTTATTGCTCATGTTCCTCAGCTACAATCAGCCCTGCTTGCTTCATCAGTTGGTGAAGGAAGCCACCCATGGAGTCAACCAGACCCCAATGACAGGTCTGGTAACAGCCAAGAAGCCTGGTAAGCTCTTGGCTCTTCAGAGTTGAGAGATTAGGAATTGTGCAGGGAGTTTTATCATAGATCCCAAAGCCTATATGTTCAAAAGCAAGAAGATAGAGATGACATAACTGCCCTGCAGTAGAAGAATGGATAAAGAAAGTACTTGTGGTACTCGCACACAATGTGGTATGATGCACTTCTAAAAACAATGATGAGGGCTGAGCCCTAGTGGCCCATAGGCTTGGTGGTTCAAATCCAGCAGCAGCTCTCCAAGAGCAAGGCTGGGTAGCTCCCACAACCAGGAGAGGGCAGTGTTGCCCCCCAAAAAAAACAAACAAATAAACAAAAAAAATGATGAAACCACAATGCATCTGTGACACAGATGGACCTAGAGAACATTATGCTAAGTGAAGATAGCCAGTCTCAAAAGGGCAAACTTACATGAGACTACTGTCATAAGTTGGGAGAAACAAGATAAAAGAAGAATCTCATAAGAAAGGGAATAGACTTTGAAGGATGCCAAGGGGTGGCAGGTGCTCGAGGGATGGACAGTGGGCAGGGTGACAGATGGGTATGGACTTGGGTGAAGCAGAGGATGGGGGCCCCACGAGATAAGGGAAGCAAATGGAGGGTGGACTACTGGAGGGTTTTGATTAGTGGTTTAGAGTACTGAATGCAAAGTTGATGGTCTGAAATGTAACCCCCACCTAATTTACAATACAAAATTGTTTCAAAGCAATCAAACCAAAGGCTGTGTTGAATAACATGTCCCTACAGGTTCCAGGTAGCCTGACACTTCAACCAGAGAAATTAAACGGTGATCAATATTGTGATTTCAGAAGGACCTCCCTACGGTGGGGTGGAGGGTGTGGGCAGCTTTGCACCTCTTCTTTCCTCTAACCTTCACCAGGTGCCTGCCCGGTGGGGTCGCTCTCCCCTTTGTAGATAAATAAGCAGAAAGAGAGCTTAGGCAACAAGGCCAAACTAAGTCCTTGACATAAGTTGGATAACAGTGGAGAAACAGTAACTGCTCCAGTTGGTTCAAACTCATGGTGACCCATGTGATGCACAGTGGATCAGGGACCCAGAGGGTTTCAGTGGCTATGTGACATTTCAGAAGTAGGTGTGGAAAACCCTTCTAACCTCTAAGCCTTTGTCAGCAGATGAGCACTTCACTTTGTGCTCTAACCAGTGGCAGGTGGCAGTGACGGCTCCAGTAAATAGCTTTGACAGGATGGAAAGATTTGAGTACAGGTCTGAAGAATCCCTCCACCCAGTTCGCCCTCCCAACTCCCCCACACACACCCCCCCCCCACCGCCTCTGGGACAATGCTGTAGTCTGATACTCTTCTTCGTGGGCTAAGGACACCTAATAGTCTCCACCAGGTGGTCGGAGGTGTTCTCCAGCAGGTGTTCTCACTAGAGGAGAGGCGGGACACACAGAGGCTTTGGAAATGCACAGATGGGCAGCCTGGGTTCTGGGATGGATGAGGAGACATTAGCTCTCAGTAATCCCCAGGAGGAAGTTCGCACTGTCTCCCTTCCATGCTAGAAAGTATAAAGGTGTTGCTAATTCATAGGTGAGATAAGACCCCCCCCCCCCATTCTGGAACACTATGATAAGCAGCTCAATGCTATTTCCTAAACTAAAAGTAGGCACAAACACACACACACACACCCTATTTTTTTTAAAAAAAATAACTAAAAGCAACAACAATTACACTGTAGAGAGACAGAGGAAAAGTCATTCTCATCTCCCAGGAATCGATGTGACAGCAGGAAGCAAGCCTTCTCAAGGCTGGCTGTTGGAATGCATTCATAAAAACCGCATGTGGCCGCCGAGATGCTACTGGGTTGTTAGGCTTATCTAATAGAAGGCAGAACTAAAATCCGGGATCTGGAGGACTTGGTAGAAGCCTTGATCCCAGCAGGTAGTACCTGATGTCCTTGGAGTCTCTCAGAGACTCACTTTCCCAATCAACAACTTTCCATAACTTCCCCCTCTTTTCTTCAGTTGTAATGAGGAATTGTGGGGAAGCTAGATCTGTGAGGTTTTTTTGTGCTTCTTACACAAGTCCAACACACACTACCATAACACAAGATTCTCAACCCAAAGCTGCTACATAAACTTTACTTACTTTCCAGGTGATGGATGAATGAAGGCAAATGAGGGCTGCACACTGTGCCTCTCCACAGATGCAAACAAAGTTGGTGCAGCCTGATCAAGCACGTGTCCCAGACCCGTTTGTGCAAGTACAAGGGAGCGGATGAACTTGCCAGGCACCCGCTAGCTCAAAGCGCTCATCAGAAAAAGTGCCCTTTCCTTTTACTGTCATTGCTGGGAGCACAGCAAGATGATTCTCTTTCCATATTTACCATCCTCAGGAAGGAACATCTTCCTACAGCTTGACATCCAGAGAAAGAAAGGTCAATCCATTCTGTGGATCCAGGACAGGGAAGGAAACATCTGAATGTGATCGTTTCAACCAAAGATCCTGTGGGCTGAGAAGCACCCTTTGACCCAAGTTCACCCTGGCCACACTGGCTTCTGTCCTTTGTGACTTCTTATGATCATAAAGGAGTTCTGGGACCTGCTTCTTAAAATTAAGTAAAGCATTAAAGTGCATAGTTGCCTTTTTTTTCCTGCAGCCCCCAGAATTCATTCAGCACAAGAGAGATCAGAGAATGTTCTTTTATTTCTGTGATACTTTGACAAAGCATCAAGATCACCAGGGTGAAAAGCCACCAACTGTAAGCTGGAGGTGTTCCCAAGGATGTTCATGAGAATGTCCAGCCATTACATGTTGTGTACATGTTGTGTACAAGCAGCAGATAATACATCTTAGAGACAACAAAGTGGCCCAGCCCCTCGCCACTAGTAATGGGGATGAAAAGAATGAACAGAAGAGACACCCGCCTCAACACCACCACCACTAGCACAGGAACAAACCAAAAATTAATTTCGCTTTACTAGTACAGGAACCTTCTGCACCAGGTCCAACAGTCTTCAACAATGTTACCCTGTGACAGATCAAGACAAACAATTTCCGTGTGTGTGTGTGTGTGTGTGTGTATGGGAACATTGAGTGTGGGATGCAGGTACCTGACACACGGAGGTGGGATAGCAGAAAGACAATCTGCATTTAAACCCCAATCTTACCACCCATGGGGTGATCAACCCTGAAGAAGGACATGATGCTTGGTGAAGAGGAGGGGCGGTGAAAAAGAGGGAGGGTCTTGACACAACAGATTGGCACAGTGAACTGCCACGATAGGTGGAGGCATGAAAACAATTGTGAAGCTGGTGCACAAGCAGGTGAAGATGTTTGCTTCCGGGGCACGAAGGGCCCCTGTGGGTCCTAACCAAGTCTGAGGCACCTGACAATGACACATAATCCTGGGGAAGGCCATTAACCTCGTAGAGCCTCTGGTCTCTTATTAACAGTATGAACCCTTTTGACTGCACTTGGGAGAATCATGAAAGATGAAGAAAGGGCGGTCACGGGCTGATTAGAAAGACCCCTGGCCCTGGAAGCACCAGGTCAGCATTAGGGTCTTCTCTTGGATATGTCCCACAAGACTTTGAGCAAATTCTTTGGAATTTCAGGGGATCCTGATATTGTTCAAATAAGATAGCACTTGATATGGAATCTGGAATGCTGTAGGACTACACTCACACGAATGATATTTATTTGTAAGGGGCCATCCAAAACCATATACAAACAAATGCTCCCAAGCAAATGCAATCTAGTAAATTCCAACTCCTATCTACCCTGAGGGGCCCCAGAGAACTGTCCCCCAGTTTCCAAGGCCGGAACACCCACCTCAGGTTGCAGCTGAGCATGGAACCATTGCCAACAGAGTTTTCTAATCCTCTTTTCAACAGACACCACGTCATTCTGAGTTTTATACCAAAATGTGGTGATGGCCACAGCACACGAATCTCTTGGAGGCATTCTCTCCTGTTTTCCTCTTCCTCTTATTGGCATGCATTCGTGAATATCTCTGCAGGTCAAACACACAGCACTCATGTAGTGTAAGTGAACAAAGAAGTAGAATGCAAGAAATGGGTCTGGCAAGGTCAAAGTCTGCACTGCCTCAACAACTATCCCTCCTACAAGAAAGGAAGAGAGTGAGGTGGGCCAAAGGGTAAGATCTCCCTGTACTCCAATTAAACTTGCTCCCCATTAAGAGGCTCCCATCTGCCATGGGCTCTCACCAGCACTTACGACCCAGGGAAACCTGGCCTCACTTGCCAGTGCCATCAACGGTCCAAAGCGGCCTTCAACGGCAGAAGAAAAACAAAGGGTAGAACCTGGGGCCTGCTTATCTCAGGTCACGGGATCAAGCCTTGTTTTGTTTTGCTTCTAAGATTAAAATATCCCACTCACAGCTGGAGTTGATAGTTGACAAAAACAGTAACCCTGAAGTGACTGAAAGTCATTATTCCCAGAGTATAAGTTTCTTGAGTTCAGAAAGTATTTTCTTGATTTGTTTGCTAAACACCTGGAACAATGGTTAACATCAAATAGATGCTCAAAAAAATTTCATTCGATGGATGGGAGGAAAGTTCGATGCATGAATAGGTCTATCTGTGGATCCACCAGGAAAAGCTTCCTAAAATCACTTTCATTTCTAAACACCTCCAAAAAAAAAAAAAAGATTCAAAAATTTAAATTCATGTTCTCTGAACAATCAATAGAAATACTTGTATAAACTAGCCACGGCTGTCTAAAGGAATATATCAAACAAATATACATTTGTTTGTTTCTGATTTCCACTGATCCTACCAATAATTCAATAAAACATTTGCCTTTTTATAGTTTTATCCTTTAATAGTTTCAACATATCATATAAATGCAAGTTTTAAATATAATACATATATAAACATCAAAGTTTTAATATATAAAATGTCTCTATATTAATTTTTTCAAATATTACTGTATTTCTATCATAAACAGTATTTTTAAGAGATACATCAAGATATATCTACTCCTCACTTACCAATTATCTTGTTATGTGACATTCCACTTTAGTAGTTTTGAAAAAAAAATCACAAAGATCTGTTAGGTCCCCACAGGAGGCTAGAGCTGTTGGGGTACCCTTGGCAAGTCACCCCAAATGACATGCAATCCATAGGAGGCTCTAGTGACAAGATGCCCCACAAGGGACAGCAGCCATCAAGCCATCTAGGACATTTTCTCCAACTTGTCCACCTCTCAGTCAGACCACAGAGGGCACGGGGAAGATGTGCCTTGAGGTCATGAGTGAACAAGGGAAAAATAGAGATGGGAGTCTTGCGTGCTGGGGAGACAGGTCCTCGAAGGAGGTGGGAAGGAGAACCATGTGGAGCTGGGGAACCAAGGCAGGCAGGAGCCAAGCAGAGTCCTCACCCAGAGCAGGCAGGAGTGGCCAGTATCCTACCACAAGCCCTCAGTATGTGTGGGCACCCCAAGCCATGGCATGACCCCAACTCTCACAGAACGCTGATTTGGCACAGAATCTGGTCTTTGGGACCTAACCACAGCAGGAAGTGAGGAGTAAGTGCATCATCCTTGAGTACTTGTGGGATACCCTACAGGTATATGTAAAAATGCCTACCTATTTTGATTGCTGAATGCTTAAAAAGCCTATTCCCTGAAGTCATCTCTGTTCTATCAATTTATTTCATTCATTTCTTTATTTGTGAGGGAAATATTTTTACAGGCAAAAACAAAGGTAAATTTTAGTTCCCCATCACAAAAGAACAAAATTTTCACAACAGTAGAGTTTCAGTCACACCCACACATACACACAATTTAGTTTTCATGTATTTTCTGTGTCTTGTTCTGGAACAAAAACAAAGAGGCTGAGTTTCTCTCCTCATGGGCATCTAGCTCTGAGGATCATTTTTGAGCAGCTCTATATTCATGCAACAGCTATAATTAAATAAAACATTAATATCTTAAACTATCAAAAATCCCAAGATTTATGTAGATGATTAATAACTGTTCAAATTCTTTCTCATCTATTTACTTTCTAGCTTTCATTTCCTATGGCTTTATGTGTGTCTATATATATATAGGCATGTATATATACATATATAGACACACACATAAAGCCATAGGAAATATGCACACACATAGTCTCATTTTCTATTACCTGAGTAAAAAGACAGTATAGCAGCTTTCTTTTCCCCTACTTCTCAGATTACAATCCAAATAGCCAGGGAACGGTTTAAATACAAAACCTGTCCAGCTGACACACAGTAGGTGTTCTGTAGATGTCTACAGAGTTATAAATAAAAAAACAAAGACAGTATAAATAACCAGGCGAAAGTTGCAGCACTGGGAGCAGTCCGCCCAGGGAGGAAAAGATGAAGGGGAAAGAAAATAATGGTCTTCAAATATTTGAGCGGCCTTTGTTCAGAAGAAATGGATTTGTTCTCCGCTGTGTCCAAGGGGAGACCTCAGATAGATGGGGGGGAGGGGTGTTTCATGGCAGCAGATCCCGTTCATCATAAGAAACAAACGTTCCCTGTATATAATAGCCCAGTGGCTTTTTCATCATAATTGATGACCTCTAAGATTCCTTAAGAAGAAAAAATATTTGATGTGTGATTTTTTTTACTGACTTTTAGACAAAATCCAGATGTTAATAGAGATCACTGTTGTGCTGGGAGATCAGTTAGGATGGTGGTAACAGCAGGTCCCGGGGAATTGTTCTTCCCCAGGGAGCTGTGTGACGTATTTCTACATCAGAAGCCCGACTGACCAAGTCCCACGAGGTCTTCTGGCAGGAATCTCCCAGGGAGCTCTGCAGGCTCCGTGATTAAGAGCCCTGTGGCTAGTCACAAGGTGAGCAGGGGACCTCATATGACAGTCAATGGCAGAGTTTCACCTTGGAAAGTCTCCAGGGCAGCCTAGGGTTATTGCTAAGCCTAAGCCTATGGCCTCGGGTTATTGCTAGGGCTCAGTATCTACTCTATGGTTACAGATCACTTAAAACTCTACGAAAACAGAATGCCTAGACTTTCTCCCGTGGCATGGACCCTCAGGGAAAGCAGGAGTGTCCACCCTTTTAGGGTAGCCGCCAAGCACGAAGGTGTCATACAACCAGAGCCAGAGCTCCTTAGATCCACTGGGTGAGGAATTTACACAGGGATCCTTTATGAAACGGCAATTCTCAAAGCCCTCGTGTCCTCTTTTTCAGTCAAGCCTGAAATAAACTGGTAGATCAAAATATTAATGGCCTTTGCCTTAAAAATAAAAGAGGGGGATGGGAGGGTGCGTGGCAAATGAATATGATCGATAGTTGTTTTGTGGTCCTCTAAAATTGAAGTTGTGGCTCATTTCTAATTCCTTAGGCAGTGTCAACTGGGCCCAATTATCGGACAAGAGACACTCTTTCTACTTTCTTCTAGGTCCACCCTCTCAGCAAGACATGGGTTATGGCCTAGTCTACATCCATGTCCATGTAGTGGACCCTATTCTGCGATCCTAATCTCCCCAGGAAGGAAATGCCCTGTTGTTAATTTCAGTGATGTCCCCCAAGGACATCCCCTTTGTCCAACTACAACCAGATCACTGGGTTTCTAAAACTGCCACAAAGCGAACTCCCAGCCATGAGGTCTATTCCCACCCACAGTAATCCTGGGGAAGAGGTACAATTGCCCTTGGGAGGTTCTGCAACGGGCAGATGGTCCTGAAGTGGGCAGATGGCCTCACGTGCCCCCTGAGACGGTATGGCGACTTCAAGCCTCAGACGCAGTGCAGCCCAGGGCGCCTCACCACCGGCAACTAAAAGCAGGGGCCCTAAGTCAGGAAGCTTGTCCTGTGAACTCCAGTTTCAGTTATCTGAGGCGCTAGTGTGCCGACTTTAAGAAGGGAGATAAGTGTCTGGTCTGAGAACCTACTTCACAGGAAAGTTGAAAGGATTAAACGTGACCAAATGAGAAAAGTCTTTAAAAATCAACCAGCCTACTTAGAAGTGAAGAAGGGTTTCGAGAGGTAATTCAGAAAATCTTAAAGCATTATGTAATATCACATCATTCGTTTCAACTTTCTAGACAATAATTAAATAAACATGATGTGTTTTTAGGTCTTAGCAAACCCACATAGGTGTCACATCCAGGGATCTCGGAGTTGTGGTGGTTCTTGATTTAGAGGCGGGCAAAATCTGATGACCTCCAACAGTGATTTTATAAACAGAAAGGTCCAAAGAGAGCTGTCTGCTTAGCAAAACCCCACATAAATGTGTATACTGTGTCCCATCGTCTACTTTCATACCGAGTGTGCAGGTTTATTGTGCCAACACAGCCAGTGAACACATGTGGGATTAATTGAAGGATGGAGAAATGAATGGCTCAGTGAGCCTCGCCTTTCTGGTCTCTTGCGCTTTGATGATCGGACCAGTGTGTGGCTGCCTTAGCTTGTTCTCTGCCTCAATTTACAAGCTACACCACCTGGGGGACACCTAACCCATGGACTGTGTCGCTGTAGTTTGAAGTTCCTCCGAGACCTGCTTCGCCACACTACTGGAGCACACATCACTTGAGCTGGGGTCTGTCAGACCCTGTCATCTGGCTGACTCTTGGTGACCTGCCTTGCTGTTTGCTGCCTGTGGCCGGATAGCCTGAATTGCTCTAAAGAGGACTCCCTGACCACCTGCAAGGTTTGAAGGACTACCAGGATATTAGCTGTCTCACAGAAGTGAGTTGCACTGAGCTTTTTGTACTGCTTTATAGGCTAACTGTATGTATATATGTGTATACCTATACATATATATACACACATATACATCCTACAGAGAACCCTGTCTAATATGCCTGTTCCATTGTCTACTTTCAAAGGGGGCCCTTAAATGAATGCATGGTCAGATGGAAGTAGACCCTGGAGAAGGGCATTATGCGCAGTAAAATCGAGGGTCAGGGAACAAACGAAGACCCTGGATGGGATGGACTGACCCAGTGCTGCACCAATGGGTTCGGACCTAAGACTGGTGAGGACCAGACAGTCTAGTGTTCGGTTATGCATTAGCTGGGGGGCAGCTCGTGCAACAGCACCTTAACAATGGCAACAACATTAAATTCTGAAAGGCCTGACAATCCCTCCTTGGGTTACCCTCTCATCTTGGGTCCAGGGCATGAGAGCAAGCTATGTCAGGAACTGCTGTAGTCCTATCAAAGCACAAATGGGGTCCGTACGGGCTGTACAGACCCCCACCTGCCAGCCAGACCCTCCCCTTCCCTGACAGCACCTGTGAAGCAGGCCAGGCTATGTGCTAGAAAGAGCGCCCTGGTGGTGGAGAGGCTAAGCACCCAACTCCTCACGGAAAGCTCCCCGGCTGCCTCTGGAAACCCTGCGAGACAGGCCTTCTCTTCCCACCACAGCCCCACTCGGTGTGAAACTGAATGGCAATGGAAACAGGTCTGCCGGTGGGAGGAGGAAAGCTCATGTTGAATTCGATTGATCTGGATTGCAGCAGGCCCTGGTTAACCGATATGGAGGGCAAGAGGGAGACTTGCCCATGGTTGGAGGCGGGGAGTGGGCAGAGGCTTAGAAGAAAAAGTGCCCTTACCTTCAGTCTACTGAGCACCGAGTGGTTGGCCCCTGACATTCAAGGTGAGTTATCGCTTTCCAGCCGCTAAGATGTCTCCACGAATGAGCTGAGAAGCCATGAGCAGACATCTTTCAGCTGCAAGTGTCACCCAGCCAGATCACCAGGGAGGGGGAGAAGGAAGGGCTTGGTGTGAATAAGCAGGGCCCCAACACCAGAGAAGGGTAGAATCCTGTACTGTTCCTTCTTGTGCCTTGACTCCATTCCCAGGAGGGGCCAGACAACCCAGGTGCTTCATGCTCCTTTCACCTGAAACAGCGCTCGAAGGTTCGCAGGCTGTGCCAACGAGCCCACAGACGCTGGAAGGAAAATCCGGACACATGCCCACACCGCATTCAAATTTCAATACACTCTTTGGTGACAAATGTTCCGACAAGGACATCTACCCCAGGAAGGTGCCCCCTGCCTTCACAAGGCACTATTTTACTAAGCCTGACTGTCTATATGCAAAAGCAGCATAAAACATCTCGAGGAAGGGCTTAGCCTTCCCCCAAAGCAGGCCGTGGCGGCAGAGAACACCGGTAACGGAGATTTCTCCCTCGGAGGCCATGACCGCTGGGTCGGGTCTCTAACCAGTCACGTGGGGAGAGCCAGCAGCCCTGCTCATCAGAAATGCAATTTCCCACACAGGGAGGGCAATCGCACAAAACTATTTTCTTTCATTGCCAAATGCATTGTGTTTGGTAATCTGAAAGCATCATAAATTATACAGATGCGGCCCGGAAAGGAGCACGCCTTTATGCCAGCTGTGATGCACAGAGCCTGCCCGGGAGACCCGCAAGCCTGCCTCCCCCAGGGACAGGGAGCTGGGAGCGGAGGTCAGAGTCCAACACTGAGAGGCATACCTCCTTGAGAGCTCTCCATGTCCTGCCCAGGGAGTCCCTCATTCTTGATACACAGGAGCAGCCATGTGCAGTACACAACTCTGATGATAGGCAACCCTTCAGCTGACGACTCGACTCAACCCTCCCCAATGGTTCCCCACTACCAACCACACAGCGCCTCAACTTCTGCCTTAAACATGAGGCTCCAGGCTGCAATAGAAAGAGCACGGGCTTTCAGGAGGGACTGGGTCTGTATGCCAGTATGTACATTTTCTTTACAATGGGGCCACTAACACTGAAGGGGTACAGCGGTTGTGAGAAAGATTCATGTAACAAAATATATGTGCCCTACCTACTTCAAAAGACAATAGCTCCCTTCGTTCCCTGTTCAGAACCAGACCCCATCCGGCCCATCCTCCATCAGTTGCCGGTTGCCAACGATCCATTGGACCAATCCATTGGACCGGATTGTGGGCTTTCAAGTTTTCATTCAAGTGGGCACAGGGGGAGACGGCACCAAGAAGGTCCTGAATTTCGGGCAGAGTACCAGCATTCATTCCGGATGTTCTGAGGACTACCTGTTTACTAAGGATTTGGCACTGTAAAGTGACCAGATTTTACGTGGGACACCATTGACCGGGGAGAGGGAGGAGCGCTTGATTAAAAATTTCGTGTATATGGAGCAACAAAAATGTTCACTTAGCGCAAAAATAGTATTGTAATATATTTACTTAATTTTAAAATGCCGCAGGACGCAGGACAAATTGGTAAAAAGCAGTTAGTCTGGTCACCTTAACATGTAGGGCCTGGTGTGTGTGTTCAGAAGGGGAGAGGTTCTCAGATGGTTGGCAGGTAAGAAGCCGTCATGGACATACCTAGGAGTCATCAAAGTGGTTCCTCATTCCTCTAATGGCTGAGAAAACCCCCTCGGGCTCAGGCAGATCCCATTTAGCTGGGTCCTAACTCGAGCAGGACTGAGGAAGGAGGTGGGAGTTGATGAGGAGCTAGGAACGCAGCGGTGGTGCTGGCGGTAGCTGCTGCCGACTCTGCCCTCATTGGGGGACAGGAAGAACTATTTCCTGGTCCTGTGTCGGCCCCATGATTAGGGAGGGGTTGGGGCCATCGTGATGGGTAGAGGTGCCACAGGCTAACTTCCAGTGTAGACCACCAGACCTCGGCTCCACCGAGTGCCTATTGGCCTGGAAGCTCTGCTGGAACCCGTTCAGCCTCCCAACAACAGAAACCCCGCCCCAACAGACCAGCAGTAAGGGCACAGGTGGGGCCCCGGCCAGAAATGCACTCAGGATTCTTTGTCAACGCCTCTCACGTGAACGGTAAAAGGGAGAAGGCTCCTCTGCATTGCTGAGGGCTGTAGGCCAGGGGTCAAAGACAGGCCTTCATCGATCCTGATTTCCCCAGATGAACGTGCTACAATTTCTCCCCAAAATTCATTGGGCAAGATCTGATAACATCGTCCATCTGTCCGGGACGGGGGACCTTTTCAAGACGTGGTGCTGTCAGCCGCCACAGCGGGGCATTCAGCGAGCTGTTCTAGACCTCTCTGTTTCAGTTGCCTCGTCTGAAAACGGGGTTAATCCTCTTTTCCTTGCCAATCTCCGAGGGGTGTAGTGGGGATTAAACAGGAACATGGATGTGAAAGCGTTTGGCACATGGCAGAGCATCGTGCCAGAGAAGGGGATGCTCTTGTGAGTACCATGAAATCGTGACACCAGTAATCAAGCATACCAGCCTTTCAAGTGGATGGGCCTGCCGTGGCCTCCTCTGACCCACCACCCGGCACCCCTGGGGGTCTCAGTTGGGCCTGGCCACATGGGCTTCCATAGGGCTTCTTCCTTTTCTCCGGGATGTCAGAGGGGGTGGGCTGACTCTCCGGAAGCTATGGCGCACTGGGTGGTTTCTAAGTTCTGGCAGCATCTGTAACAAATTTCTGCCTATTTAGTCGGCATCAAGTTTTTAATGGTACTTAGTGGTTCAGAATTAATTCCTTTACCACAGCATTATCCCGGGCATTCCATGCCTCTCTGGAGTTTATACTCAGCACTCCCTGACGCCTAGTTTTTGCTTCAAGTCCCTAGGCTATCTCTAACTGGAAAAGTTTCTGGGGGTGGTCATTCCACCCCCAGACCTAGCACCCCCACTTAGCAGACGCCCGAATGCCTTTTGCAAAGCAAAGAAAACTGGAGAACAAGAGAACACAAAACTAATGCCTGGTGCTGAGTGGTCAATTGTGACTCCTGGCAGTGGAGGCCAGAGCAGATGTGTCCCTGTACGGTTTTGCAGACTGTCACCTGTATGAGGAGCCAATTGTTGGATCTTTCCTTTCAAGGAGCTGCTGATGGTAAGAGCCACTGCCCTTTCAGTTCATGGTCAAGCACATGACCATGGTGCCAGCAAGGGTCTTGAAGACTAACCATATGGGTACCCGAATCACAGAAGCAAACAAAACTGTACTGAAAACACAAGCATGCTCTTGGGGCTAGAGTTCAACCCTCTCTTTCCTCTGTCAAGGGATAAGTGATGAACCCGGGGTAACCAGACTGGAGGCCAAGACAGGAAATCTGTCGTAGAAAGAAATAAGCTTCCTAAGGACACAGACATCATGCCATCTCCGTGTGAAATGAGGAAGCCCAAGCTTAATGGATGTGAGAGGCAGAAACTGAGGCAGACCAGGGATTGGGAGCAGAAAGTAAACCACCCCAAACCCACGACAAAAGACAACTGGATGGGGGAAACCATCTCATGTTGGAAAACTATAGCATGAACACACGTCCCAGCGTCCCATTTTCTGCTCAGTGTCTGTGCCTACTCTCTGTGCCCCAAGTTCCCAGTGTGTAAAAGGAGCTAGGAGTTCCCAGTCCCCTGGAGCACTTTCCTTACAAGGGGGGGGGGGGGAGAGAAGAGAGAGAGAGAGTTAGTTTCACCTATTATGATGCTTTTATAACCATAGACAAGAAGAGCCTCTTCCAGGAACCATGCAAGGCCTTACAAGTCTGTCGCTTTGCCCCCTAGTGGCTGGGGGTGGCACGTGCTGAGAGAGCTGCGTGAAATCACACATTCCCCACCTCATAGTTCCCGCCACTCAGGAAGTTGCAGGTTGAAAGCTTCGTTTCTTAATTTACAAGGGTAACACACGAGCCACGAAAAGAGGCCGACATTAGAGATGTCAATAGTTTTCTTTGGGGGAAGTGGTGCAGAAACAGTGGAGTGACAAGAGCGATAGCCTTAGAGGCAGGGGCTGACCAGAGGATCAGTGGCCAGCCCTGGAGGAGCTCAGTCTAGGCTGTGGTTTTTTCCTCCCCGCTGCACTATGCCCAGCTTGATCCTCACTGATGCCCTTGCAGCACTGCAGGATATGAATATTCCAGTGACCCATGTGCTCCCTGTGCCTGTTTCCTGAGCTGTTTCTGTTCCTTTTGAAACCTTAGTGTGAAGCATCTAATAGGATCCTCTTCATATCCGACCATGCATCCGTCTGCCCCATGTGTGAGTCCCATTCACATTTGTGGGGGCTGAACTAAGTAAGTGTGCTGGATTTCTCCAAGGAATGACCTTAAAATTGTATTACATACACAGGCACACCCACCAGTCTGGTGATGTGGCCCCTTCTAGTGGAGCAAAATTGTGGCTTTAAGGTAGAGGACCAAAAGAGGGAAGGGGAGGGGGAGGGGAGAGGAAGGGGGTGGAGATCCTGTTCCAGCCCAGGTTTGAAGGGGGGGCACATTACCAGATGAATTCTGAAAGGATGAACCCGAGATAGCCCACAGGGCAAGACAATGTGACGGAAGGGCTCTTGCCCAGCTAAGGACAAAAAAGAGGAAGCTTCTGTGTGTACACACGTCAGTGACTCATCAGATGCACACGCCCGATGCCCAGGCATGCCACAGCACATCTATGTGCTAAACAGACACATGTTCCCACAGACAAGGCCAGCCTCTTCTTATACACATAATGTCGCAGATCGGAGAAGGCCGGTCTGCTGCGGCGTAAAAAGAAAGAGGAAAAAAATCCTATGGAAATCATTACTATTCCAAGAACCTCTAAGACTCACCCTGAATGCAGACACTTAAGCTCTCAGCCTTGCCATTAAAGCTGGGGCCTAAATTATTGATCTCTTGCCTTATCAGCATAACAGTCACGTCCCAGTATCGAGATCTAAGTACGCTGCAGTCCCTCGGCTGCAGCCACTGAAATAATTAGGAGGAATTCTCATTAAAGGAGAGTGAAAGGTTCAGAGGCAGAGGGTCTGGGAGGGTGTTTAATGTCTTCCATGGGGTCGAGAGATCATGACGATCAAATCCCCGAGCAGGGCCCACGGATGACAGCTTATCAAAGGGAAAAAGTACAAACAATGCACACACGCGGTGGCCCTCGCCGGTGTGTTCACAGCCACGGGGGTCTGTGCCGAATCGCACGTACGCTACAGAGAGGCAGCGCTCGCTCCACAAGGCTGTTCACCGGGGGCGGGAGCCGCTGGGGGGGGGGGGGGGGGGGGGGGGGGGGGGGGGGGGGGGGGGGGGGGGGGGGGGGGGGCAGAGCTGGGTGCTGGCGATGCCAAAGGGAGAATAAAGAAGAGCATGGTGGGGTGAGGGAAGCACAGGGAAGGTGGAGAGGGGAAGAAAGGGAAACAGGCAGAGTAAGGAAAAATGCATGAAAAATAAATAAAAGGAAACAAATTAATAATGAAAGGTCCCGAGGTAGACTCTTTTCCATTTAATGTATTCATTCTTTGAAAGTCCAAGGGGGTCTGGGGGAGAAAGGCTCGGTAAGGCATCTGGGCCCACGTACACTTTCTGATGAGCCCCCCGTGGGGTTGGCGGAGATACCGGGCTAACGTGGACCACGGATCAGACACCGGGGCGCGCACGGAACCTTGACTCCAAAGGCAGAAATGGCTCTCGATTGATTCGAATGCAGCGTGTAGCCGCCTCCCTGACCCTCCCCCGCCGTGCGCGAGGGGAGGCACACACACTCACACACTCACACACACACACATACACACACGTGTGTGTGCGCGCGCGCCAGCCTTTCACACACATTCCCAGAAATGGCCCGGTCGTACTTATGCGGGGAGAGAGCAAAGGATGGAGAGCCGCCTTTTCCGGGCGAGTACCAGCGGAGGGGCAGGGTGACGCCAGGGCCACCCAAGGCTGGAGGCAGCAGAGCAGCCGTGCGGGACAAGGACACGCGGGGACAGACGCCCGGCCAGCAGCACGCGGACGCACGGACGCACAGACAGACGAGCGCACACGCGCGCCCGCACTCACGAAGTTGGCCCATATTTAATGTCGCCGTGCAGTAATTTAAAAGAAAAATTCCATCTCACGTGGCTAATCAGAATTGTTAGAGAGGCCATTACCACAAACACTGGGAGCATCTGAAATTGATTATTTTTACTTCATTCCGTTAATGAAATCCTCCAGCGGCCAAGAACTAGCCCTGGATGGATTTCTACATAATGAAAAGGGGAAGAAGAAGAGGAGGAGGAAGACGACCAGGGGGAGGAAGAAAAGAGTAACTTGCTGACTTTTTACAAAGAGAGGGGGGGCTGGGGGGGGGCTCTCGGTCTTCGGAAACTGTGCATATTTATTGCGTGATTTCTGTCGGTGCAGAATAATTGAGTCGGGCTGAGCGCTGTCCCCACCATTTTGCGAGCGTGGACATATTAGCATGGCCCTCACATCTCATAAGGAGCACCACATCATTAAATGTCTTGGGCTGGTGCAGAGGGAAGAGAAATGCGGATGTCACGGGCTGATAGGGAAGAAGACTTGATGTTATTTATTAGGGAACACTTACCAGAAACTGCATTTTCGCCATTTGCATTAGATACGGCACCGCTGCCTTTGCAAAGTGCACACAGGCGGGCGGACACAGGCAGAAAAGGGAAGCACTTTGTCACATCTCCCACCCTCACTCTTTGTCCAC
>PVJH01013641.1:0-59813 GCA_004026705.1 Nesogale talazaci
AGATGATTTGACCCCCTCTTACAGAGGGCTTGCAAAGAGGAGATAAGTTAATCAAGGTACAGTGTAGTAACAGCAAAATATGCAACTTTCTTCTAGTTCTCAAATGCTTCCTCCCACTCACTATTATGATCCCAATTCTTACCACAAAAATCCAGTTAGACCAGGGCATGTACACTACAGTCAGAAACATGGGGGATTTAGAATAGATGATCTCTCAGGACCAGTGGTGGGAGTGGTGATACTGGAAGGATGGAGAGATGATGGGATAGAAAGGGGGCATCAATTTCGGGCATCTACCTATAACCTCGTCTCTGGGATGCGGACAACAGGGAAGTGAGTCAAGGGACACATTGGACTGTATACAATCTGAAAAAGTGATAGCAATGTGTAAATTATTAAGAATTTATGGGGGAGGGAAAGTGGGGAAGGAAGGGAAATATGGGGATCTGGTACTGGGGGCCTAAGTGGAGGAAAGATATTTTGAGAGGGATGATGCCAACAAGTGTGAAAATGTGTCCTGCATATGGATCATGATGGGAGTTGAAGGAGCCCCAAATAAAATGATTTATAAAAAAAGAGGGGGAAAGAGGAGCTTATATCAAGGACTCAAGTAGAAAATATTTGGAAATGAATATGGCAACATGTATACAAATATGCTTGATACAAATGGTATATTGAATGTTATAAGAGCTGTAAGAGCCCCCAGTAAAATCATTGGAAAAAATCCAGGTCCAATGAATTTCCAAATCATATTATAATTTTGCAATACTCCTTTTACATGTTAGAGTTAAAAATATGGGGTTTTTTTTTTGCTATAGGAATGCTAATTTTTAAATATAACAACACTATAAAAATTTTAATGAAGCATAGGATTTACCATTGATAATATTTTGCAAGAAAAACAAAGTCATTTATTACTCTTAAACTTCTCAATTTAAGGCTAATCAGGAAGAAATAACTTAAGATTGTAACAGTGCACTTGAATCTCAAAAATAGATGAGATTTTAGATTTGATGAAAGCTATACTAAAATTATCTCTAATCAGTACCATTTATTTTATAAATGGAACAGAGAATTATTTTTTAAACAACAGTTAAAATCTAAACAACTACTCCACTATCTTCTCCAGTAAAGTCAGAATCAACTTGATTATAGTGGTTTGGGTTTATGACAATATTAAATAATTTATAACTTTACAGAATTTTGATGAATACATCCGGATGAATTTCCAGAAGTTAACAAAAGTGGAGTTAAAAGATAATGGAACTTTTAAAACAAACTTTCTGAAATACATATTAATGTATGGTTAACTTCAGTATATGGTTACTATTTTATTGATTGAGAGTAGAAAGCCATGAGATGAAAATAATCAAGTCAGCCAAAATTCTAGTGACAGAAGAACCCTTCTGAAGCAGGTAATTTTTTAAATGTTATGAGGTCATTCTCATAAGTAAAATACCTTGCTAAAAATCATAGAAACCTTTATTAAAACAAACCACTGAAATGTGAAACTATTGCACATGTGAGCTGTCCCCCATCCAGGACTGCAGACATATGAAGATAAAGTCTCAATCTCTGTATTCTCTCTTCAAATAAAGAATTTTGATATGCACCATGTCAAAATGGCAGTTTTAGCATCCAGGAGGGACACACATTGCAATCTGTTATTTTTTAATTCAGTTTGGGGAGCAAAAAAGATATCTCAAAGCACATGATCAGAGATATAGGGCAGATGGGGTTAGGCTACTCAGTGAAATTTTCATTTCTATCCTCAAAGACTGAGCTGTACATTGTTGTGATGTGAAGAAAAGAAAATGTATTGTTCCATTTCCCCTGTCCTCTTCCTCACTAATGCAGTTTTCATTTCTCAAAATTGCTTCAAAAGAAACCCTGAAGATTTGTGTATGTTCTGTGATAAAATTTATTAAAATTATCCTAATAGAATCCAAATGTAGCTTGCTGCAACATTTTGAGACTTCTGTGACTTGAATTTTTTTCTTTAAAAAATATTTATTAAATAGTCTTATTTGGGGTTTTTACATCCCTTACCACAATCCATACATTCATTCATTGTGTCAAGCACATTTGCACATATGCTGTATCATCATTTTCAAAGCATATTTTTTCTATTTGAGCCTGTGGTGTCAGCTCCTTATTTTTCCCTCTCCCTCTCCCACCCTACCTCCCTCATGAACCCTTGATAAGTTATAGATTATTATTTTCATATTTTACAACATCCTCTGTCATAATTTTTCCACTTTTCTGTAGTTCTTCCAATGGGAGGGAGTTATATGTTGGTTCTTGTGACTGATTCCGCTTTTCTCCTCCTTACATCCCTTTATCCTCCTGGTTTCTTCTTTCTCATTGTTGGTTCTGCAGGTTTTATCTGTCCTGGATTCCCAGTGTTGGGGGGGCTTTTATCTGCATGCTGTGGTCTAATCTGATTTGTAAGGTAGAATTGAGGTCATGATAAGGGGTGAATGAAGCATTAAAGAACTAGAGGAAAGTTGTGTATTTGATCGATGCTAAACTGCACCTGACTGACTCATCTCTTCCTTGTGAAAGCTGATGTCACATAGCATCTGGGGTCTTAAAGACTTAAATTTCATTCGCCTACAAAATCTTAGAATCTACTCATGTGAATGGATTAACAAGAGTAAATGAAACTAAAACAAATAAATTACTTGGAAAACATCTCTAAAATGATTCGAATCTGATTTTTTTTGTTTATATTAATTTTGTAGGTGCATATAGTGGGAGACTTGGGGAACACTTTTTGACACCCTTCTGAGTTGCTGCTGAGCATATATCTAATTGTGCACATAACACACACACTTAGTAGGTCGGAGATCACTGATTCTGGATTCATATCAATGCAGTCATTTGGGGTTTGTTTTGTTACATTGCATTTCTCACATTAAAGGAAGCACTTTGAACTAAGAGTTAGACTGCTAAATCACAGGTGGTGGTTCAAATGTAACACTTTATCAGAAGAAGATAGATGATATTATTGTACTTCCCCCATAAATATTTACAGTCTTAGCAGCTCTGCACAGTTTCTATGAGGACGCGCACAAACACATAAAATAGTTTAATCATCAAAAAATAGTTTGGAAATAGCCCCAATGTCCATCAATTGATGAAAGGGTTAAAAAGCTGTGGTACACACATGTAATGGAGTATGACACATCACTGAAAAACAGTGATGAATGCATTAAGCATATTGTCACATGTAAAGAACGGGAGGAAATTATGCTAAGTGAAGAAAGCCAAGCCCAAAGGGCAAGCATATCATTAATCCACCGAGGTAAGCTTAAAAAATGCAAAAGGGGCATAAAAGGGCCACAGGGGGGAAAGCTACTGCATACAGAAATTCCTGGGATGAGATGCAGGTAGAATGGCTGGGACCAGAGCAAATCCAGGGCTATATATGGTAGTCAACTGAGGAGGAGAGGGGGGTTTGGCGATGTGTAATCGGGGAATGGGGCAGTAACTCCCCCAAGGGAAGTTTATTGTTTATATCTCCACAGGGAAAGAGGGACCAAATTTAAACCAAGTGTTCCAGGATGCCAATGCACTATCATGGCATGGAACAGGGAGCCAGTGGAGGGGAATGAGGAACCAGTTCCAATCCCAACTATGTGGACAGCCACCCTTTGCTCCAGGGAGGTTTGCTTTAGAGGTCAGCACTGAGGCTGTAGCATGGGGAGAGAGATATATCTGACCAGAGCACGTGAGAGCAAATGAAGGGAGAGGAAGGGAGAGAGGAACACATCCTGGCTCATTGAGCCTCAAGAATGACCTCCTCACTCAGATCAGTCATTGCACAGAGAGGACCATTTGGTTAGCCCCACTATGAAATGTGGTGTCCCTTTCTTACCCAGGCCCTTTGTAAATGACACTGGAGAAGTTGGGTCAGGAGTGCACCTGGTCTGCTCCCACTACACCGAGGCAAGCGTGTGTAGTAGAGCAGCAGGAGGAGCAGATAATGGAATTCCTGAGCAAGTGCCAAGGGTATACTTTGGGGCCACGATGTGGCACCCCATCTGACTCTACTGGGAACACTCCTGGAGGTCAATGAACAGAACTTGTGTCATTTATAGGTTTTTATTTTGTTATTATTACTACTATTACTACTATTACTACTACTACTACTCTTACTACTACTGCAACTTATTTATGTATTTTTTCTGGACATTGTTTTTTTTTGTTGTTGCTGACATTCTTTTGTTTTCCTTTGTTGCGTCTTCTTACAACATCTTGTTTTTTGCATGTAATATTATCACTGCACATCGATCTAGATCAGATAGGCCGGATGAACAGGCTGGAAGAGAAAACAACAGGACTGATGGTCCTGGGGGGGTGGGCATGGGAGATGGAGGTGGTGGGGGAAAGAAGGTGGTGTTCGCCATTCCAAAGACAAGGAAACAACAGGTGATCCAAAATCAGTGTCAAGGTGGGTGTACAAGACCTGCTAGGAGTTGATCAAGAGTAATGTAACAGAGAGAAGTTACCAAAACCCAAATGAAGCAAAAGAATGATGGTGGGACAAGAGGAAAGTAGTAATAGGAAATAGAGGAAAGAACAGGCAGCCAAAGAACATTTACAGAGGTCTAAATACAGACATGGACATAGGTAAATATAGTTATATATGATCATGGGGAAATAGATCTATGTGTACATACTTATAGGATTAGTATTAACGCAGCAGATGGACAACAAACCTTCCCTTATGTATTTCCTCAGTGGAAGAACACTTTGTTCTATTGACTTGGCATTCCTTGATGCTCACCTTCCTGACACAATCACCGAAGATAAATGTGTGCACAAGCAAAAGTACTGAAAAAACCTGATGGTGCCCAGCTATCAAAGATAAGCATCTGCAGTCTTAAAGGCTTGAAATTAAACAAGCAGCCATATAGCTCAGAAGCAACAAAGTCCACATGGAAGAAGCACACCAGTCTGTATGGCCACGCTGCTTCAAAGGGATCACTTATCAGGCATCAAAGAAGTAAAAAGTATATCACTATAAATGAAGAAGAATACAGATTGGTGACCAAAGGTCCACCTGCAGGGGAAGTGACATTCCCTTACAGAAGAGTCATGGGGAGGAGATGAGCAAGTTGGGGTACAGTATAACAATGATGAAATATGCAACTTCCCTCTGATTCTAAAATGCTTCTTCCCTCCCACTACCATGATATGAATTTGACCTTACAAATCCAGTTAGACTGGAGGATGAACGCTGGTACAGATACGAACCGGAAACATGGGGAATCCTGGACAGATGGTCCCTTCAGGACCAGTGGGGAGAGTCGTGACACTGGGAGGATGGAAGGAAGGTGGACCAGAAAGGAGGAACTGATTATAATGATCTACTTATAATCTCTTCCCTGGGGTATGGGCAACAGGGAAGTGGAGAAAGGAGACACTGGAAAGTGTTCAATATGACAAAATAATGATAATAATTCATAAATTATCAAGGTTGCAAGAAGGAGGGGGAGAAGGGAGAAAGTGGAAAAAGAAAGAGCTAATACCAAGGGTTTAAATCTCCCAAAAAAAAAAAAAGAACCCCACCCCACCCCAGAAAAGATGTAACTACTGACACAATGTATGTATGTATGTATGTATGTATACATTATGATTAGAGCTGTATGAGTCTCCAATAAAATGATTTTTAAGAAAAAAAAGAAAGAATTCTTTGATAATGATGGTGGCTTCAAAGGTACAAATATGCTTTACATAAAATACATATATGTATGCATTTTGTTAAGTGTTTTATGAACTCCCAATAAAATGACTTAAAATTAGGATAAATAGCACTACAGACTGGAGAACTAGTGACAATTTAGTGGGGAAAAGTTTTAGAAAGGATATTTGGTATCATACAAAATATTTTTAAAGTGTGTTAATAAAAAATAAGTGAGTAGAAACCTTTATTTTAAGAACACGGACATTACACTGTTGGTGAGAATATATATACATATATATTTAAATCAATAGAGTATTTGTTGGATGGATCAAGGAACAATTTCAGAATCAGAAGAAAGATGACAGATGGTAGGAGAGTGATAATTAAAGATCCACAGAGGAGGAATCCAAGTAATTCTACATACATCTATTTGAAAGAAGTAAACAAATTGAGAAAATAATATAATAAGACATTTAAGAACTCGCCATACCTAAAGCAGGAGTTACACTCAGATGAAATTTTTAAATAAAATGTGTAATAACATGAATTTAAATTAATTTACATTAAGACATGTCTTTTTGAAATGATATCTTTCAAGATATAGAAGGACATAGTCTTTTTGTTTCAGAAAAAAATATGTGGACATTATTATCTAAAGAAATATCACCCCTATTATATTTCACTTCTGAAAAAAACTGTGAAAAATAGGAATTTTTTCTTAATGACACAAGAAAAAATAAATTTAATAGCATAAAGATTATTTTGTGTTTAATTGCTACTGGGCATCAGACAGGATTCAGAAGAAGACATAGAACCAGAGCCATCATTCTAATGTCAGCTGGATCTTTGCTCAAAGCAGAAAATACCAGTAGGTATTTACTTCTGTTTTATTGACTATGTAAATAAGTTAGTCTGGGTAGACTAGAGGAACAAATTCAAGGATACACATATGGATATAAGGAATAGGTTTACATTCAAGAGGAACAGGACATTGAGAAAACATCCCAGCCCAGTCCAGCTCAAAGTCACAAGTCCGATATTAACCCATATGCCTGAAATCAGTCCATAAAGTCTCCTTCTGACTCATGAAGCCACAGATCAGTGGGTAAAGAGTCCTGGCACCGATAGGGGTCTCCCCATGGCTTCTCGCTTCAGGGTTCAGGTTCCATCTACAGCATCCCGTGGTGGCAGAAGCAACTCATCGCTGGCAGAGGCCTCCATGTGGCTGCCCCAGCCTCAGAGGTCCGGCTCCATCAGGGCAAAGCCGTGTGGTCTCTCCACCGGTTACTCCAGCCTCCCAGACGCCGCCATTCTGTGTTACCTGTGGTTAATCATCTCTCTAACTAACTCCCAATAACTGGGGCAGATAGCTTCTCATCTTCACTAGGGAAATATTGTGAGATTTCCCAGGAGTCTCAGGTGAAAGCCATGCCCACACAGAGGCCTCATCGGCTACTCAATGGCTATCTCCAGGGTAACAAGCCAGACTCCATCCCTACATTTCAATTATAAAATTAACAAAAGCACATGACTGCCACAGGTATCATACAAAATATTTTTAGAGTGTGTTAATAAAAAATAAGTATGTAGAAACCTTTATTTTAAGAACAGGACATTACACTGTTGGTGAGAATATATATACATATATATATTTAAATCAATAGGGTATTTGTGGGATGGATCAAAGAACAATTTCAGAATCAGAAGAAAGATGACAGATGATAGGAGAGTGATAATTAAAGATCCATAGAGGAGGAATCCAAGTAATTCTATGTACATCTATTTGAAAGAAGTAAAAAAATTGAGAAAATGATATAATAAAACATTTAAGAACTCCCCATACCTAAAGCAGGAGTTACACTCAGATGAAATTTTTAAATAAAATGTGTAATAACATGAATTTAAATTAATTTACATTTAGATATCTTTTTGAAATGATATCTTTCAAGATATAGAAGGACATAGTATTTTTGTTCCAGAAAAATTATGTGGACATTACTATCTAAAGAAATATCACCTCTATTATATTTCACTTCTGAAAAAAACTGTGAAAAATAGGAATTTTTTCTTAATGACACAAGAAAAAATAAATTTAAAGGCATAAAGATTATTTTGTGTCTAATTGCTACTGGGCTTCAGACAAGATTCAGAAGAAGACATAGAACCAGGGGCATCATTCTGATGGCAGCTGGATCTTCGCTCAAAGCAGAGAATACCAGTAGGTGTTTACTTCTGTTTTATTGACTATGTAAATAAATTCAACTCTGTGGACCACAATAAACTGCAGATGCCCTTGAGAAGAATGGAAATGGGGGTGAGCCCCCGTGGCATAGTGGTTGTGCGCAGGACTGCGGCCCACTGGGATGGAGGTTCAATTCCAGCAGTGGGGCTGGGCCTCCTACTCCCACTACTGGAGAGCAGTGATGCCCCCCCCCCCCAAAAAAAAAAAGAATGGAAATGTCAGAGCATTTTAGTTTGCTCATACAGAACTTGTACATAAATGAAGAGACAGTTGTGAGAACTGAATATTGTATAGTCTAAAATCAGGGAAGCTGTGTGAGAGGTTGTATCCTCTCACTATACTTGTTCAATCTGTATATGGAAAAAGCCTTTAGGGAAACTGGATTATATGAAGAAGGAAGTGGCATCAAGATTGGAAGCAGACTTATTAACAGCTTACAACATACAGATAAAGCAACTTTGCTTGCTGAAACTGATGAGAGATTGAAACACTTTCTGATGAAGATCAAAGTCTGTGGTCTTCAATATTGATTATGACTACATGTGAAGAAGACCACAATCTTCACCACTGGACAAATAGAAAATTTTGAAGTTGTCAAGAATTTTGTCATACTTGGATCCACAATCAATAATCATGGAAGCAGCAGTGAACAGATCCAAAGACATGTTGCATTGAGTAGCTGTGCTGCTCATGACCTCTTTAACAAGAATGTTACTTTGAAACTAAAGTGAAGCTGAGCCAAGCCATACAATTATCCATTGGCTCATATGCTTGCTATAATTGGAAATTGAATAAAGAAGACTGAAGAAGAATCAATGTTTTTAAACTTTGAAGTCCTGTAAAGCACATAATCCTAAAATGAAAGAGGGTTTAATGTCAGAGTCTAAATTGTGATAATCTCGTTAGCCAAAGACTATAAATGACACAGGTAGGCCAAGATTCATTGGAGAAGCTACTTATGAAGTAATCTTCTGGTTATTTTCCTCCATCCACAATGGAGGGATGGAAAGAAAATGGTGACTAAACAGAGTGCATTGGAAAGGTGAGTATAGAAGATCAAAGGCAAACAAAGGACTTGAAGAGTTAAAACTCTCAGTTGATTCCCCACCCCCACGCTCACTGAATCTGATCTGGCTGACAACATTTTCTGTATTTTGTTTTGCTTTTGTTTGTTGACTTTAGAGTATATCTCAGAGGTGTTAGGTCATTGCACATCACCCACTTGAAGTTGTCTTGCATGCTTTCTTGCATGTGAAGCCCAGGATTGATGAACCTCTAGGGACAGCAAGAAGAATAAGCATTTAGATGGTGGGGTGGGGGCGAGTGTTGACAGAGGAGCGAAAGGCAGATGAAAAAGAATGTTTGGAACCTGATGGTGGAAGTCTTTGCAGACTTCTGCTTGATGTGATTGAGCTGTGGAATGAGGTGATATGTGTACTAACTCACGATTAATAATAAATTATTTTTGAAAGGGTGATAGAGAAGAATATTGAAAGTACTCTGGCCTGCTAAAAAGGACAAACTGATGTGTATTAGTAGAAGTAAGGCCAGAGAACTCTTTAAAGGCAAGAATGGTAAGCATTTGTCTTACAAACTTTGAACGTAGTGTATGGATAGACAAGTTCTTGGAGAAGTACCTCATGCTTGTTAAGTTGGAGGAAGAGTCAAAGAGGGGAAGTCCCTTAATGAGATGAATTGTTACGGTGCAACAATGTCCTCAGGCATAGAACAAGTGTTAGAATGGCACAGGACTCTGCACTGCTTTACTTTGTCATGCACAAGGTCGCTATGAGTCAGAACCAACCCAATGGCAGATAATAACAGCTATGGTTTCAATTCTTATATGTGAAGGTTATTTGAAACAAAGTAGATGTGATACCAAAAAATTTCTTAGGCATTTATAATAAAATTTGTAGTTTACAACCAATCCAATTTATAAATCATGTCAAATAAATGAAAATGCTCAACTATATAAATTCACAATAATTTTTACACTGTGACTATATCAAACACATTTCTAGACAACACTGGATACATTTTAGTGGAAAGAGGCTAATTCAAAATATTTGTAATTAAACAAACAGAGTCAAAAATTAATTTGGAAATTGAAGGGGATATAGTAAACTTACAGGGTGATTTGTTCAAATTAGATGTCAAAATAAACAACTTCCAAAAAGAGTGCCTTTAGTTGAAATGAAAATATGATTAGCTTAAAAAACTATGACTAAGAACCTTAATAATTTTAAGGATAAAATGTAGCTGTATAAATTTATAGTAAATTAAATGAGATACTGTATTGGACAAATCTTCTATGCAGATTTCTTTAAAGCACTTAAAGCAGATATATCACTTTGATGTCTAAGGTGGCCCTGATCCAAGTAAGGTACTTACACTTGCCTAATATACATATGAAAGTTGGGTAATGAATAAGAGATAATGGAGAAGAATTGATATATTTGAATTATGATGTTTGTGGAGAATACTGAAAGTATCATGTGTTAAAAGATAATCCATTTTTTTCTGGTAGACAGTAGAGTGAAATACTCCTCAGAAACTGGCATGGTAAAGTGGACTTACATATCTTATACATGTCATCAACAGAAACCTCTCTTTGAAAAAGGACATTGTACATGGCAAAGTAGAGGGTAGGTTAAAAAAGAGGAATATCTTTAATGAGATAGATGGACACAGTGTCTGCAACAGTGAACTCAAACATAACAGTAAGCATGAGATGGTTCAGGACCAGACACTGTTTGTTCTGCTGGTCATGGGGTTTTTATAAGTTGAAATTTTCAGGCTCTAACAACAACAACAACAGCACATATATAATTTGTTGCATATAAATTATATATGCAATTGTACATACTTATGTATGTACAATTCTGTTCAACTGCACACAAAATGATTTAGTGTTGAGGTATCACATAAGTGAATGCTAGATAAAGTCTTATGGTATATATTTAATTTAAGCAACATTTTAAATTAGATTAATACATAAAGCAATGGCATTGATGTAAGTTTACACGTGGTTTATAAATTGTACGGCAAGTCTTCATAAAATTAATGAGAAAATTTTATTATCTTTGAATTCTACTTTTCCATGAACCTTTTGAAGCCCTATCATTGCTAAGAATAAAAAGACAAATGTAATTAAATACAGGATCAAAACTTATTATTTGATTTATAAAATGCATGGTTTTTAAAAATATGTTTTTAGTAGCATAATGGAGAGTATTTATCAAAAAGATAAATTATTTATTTCCCTTGTGTTGCACTTCTTGGGAGGAAGATGAATAAATTTAATTGACCACACTAATTACACATTTATCAAGTAGAATTAATGGGAGTAAGTAAAGCATTCATGGATTCTAGACTTGCTGGGGCCATAGAGGCTGGAGGAAGTCCTAGACTACTGCACTGAGATAATCTTGGTTTAAATTTTAAACTAAAATATTTAGAAAAGTGAAACAAAACTCCTGGATACTTATAAAACCCACCAATAATATTATTTAACTAATAATTGTGTATTCCTTGATAATTATGATATTTTTTGATGTATAAATACAGAATAAAACTGAAGCAACAATTTGAAATACTAGATAGGCACCCTAGAGACCTGTGAGTTTATGTTCATGGAAAAATCAGAAAAGAATGAAAGGAGGATATAGAATTCAAATAATGTAATTAATGTCATAAAATTTTACATGTAGAAACTTCCCAATTGATGTACAGTTTGCTGTCTATATTCTCAATAATAAAAGTGAAAGGTATGATAAAATAATAAAGATCATAATTATGGATTTATGGGTTTGGCTTGCAATTTTTAAAAAATGAGGGCATTGAATTCGGTACATTAATAATTAGAAGAAAAACTGGTGAGATAAGTGATTGACAACACTTAGGTGCAAAGCAGAATCTTCCATGTGTATTGTCACTTAAAATTAATCCTATTCTAAAGGCAGCAGATGTTTTGCTAACAGTGTTTGCCAAGCTTGGTTTCATTGGACAAATATGCCCTTCATGTGTTGCATAACATTGCAAAGTACCTAATTAATTATAATCAAAACAATAGAAATAGTTCCAGTCTATTCTTGACTCTGTAAATCAGAAAATGTCTTTATTTTAATCTAGAATTTTAACTATTGATGATATAACTTATCTCTGCTATATGTTTTGAGCAAGATATAAATAGCATAAAATAAAATATTTGGGCAAGAATATGGAGATCATTGCTGCAATAACTCCCGAATAAGGTTTCAATCTATTATTATCTAAGATAATATTCACTGCCATCATGTTGATCCAACCGTACTGACCTTATGTCACAATATATACTTACCTCATAAAGTTTCCAAGACTGTACATCTTAAAGGGAAAAGACAGATTTTTTTTCCCTATGACTGCTAGGTTCAAACCACCAACTTTTTCTCTAGCCACCCTAGCTCTTAGTCATCATGCCATCACAGTTTCTTTTAAAGACACTTCTATTTGATTACCAGAAAAGATTGATTAAGAATATTAGGAAAGACATTGTATATGTATATTCATTTGGATCCCATTAGGTGGACAATAAATGCTTGTGGAGGCAGCAGTCACACTGAATGTTGCACTATGTAAATCTGCTGAACACAACCTCTTTATGGTGTTCAAATACAAGGGCATGGCATGGAGCACTAAGGTGAGTCTGATTCCCCCCAGAGTATTTTCACTTGCCTCTTATTCCTTTGAAAGTGGGACATTAAATTAAGAAGATCCTGTGAAAACCAATGCATTTCAAATATTGTGCTCGTGATGGATATTGAAAGTACCATTGACTGCCAAAAGAATGAACGAAAAAAAATGCAGATAGAATGTTCCACGGAGGACAGTTGGGCAAGACTCTGTCTCACGTTTATTGAACATGCATCAGGAGAAACCAGTCCCTAAAGAAGGACATCATGCACAGTTGGTAAAGGACAGGGGCAAGAAAAAAGAGTGAAGTCTTCAACAAGATGAATGGACACAGAGGCTGCAAGCAGGGGTTCAAACCTTATGGTGAAGATGGCGCAGGAGTAGGCTGTGTATCTATTTGTTCATAGGGTTGCTATGAGTGGGAACCCAATGGATGTCCTCTAACAACAGCAACAGCATGCAGAAGCATTCCATAGCTTTCAGAAGTTTGAGTGGACAATAAGGAAGTGCTTCAGCGATCCATTTTAAAACTTTATAATGAACACAAACTCATAGTAGAATATACTCTAATATCAGGAATACATTATTCAACATTTTCAATAACATCTGTAACCTTGAATTCTTTATAGGTGTATGCTTTCCCAGGAACCTGATATTAAGGAAAACACTCCATAACATGAATACTATAAGAAGAAGGAAAATACACACCCAAGGAAATTAATAGTTTTTGGATGCTAGTTTGCTTTTCTATGTTATTTAAATTAGGTGTAAACAAGTACTCAAACCAAACTTCTAGTACTTGGCACAAATTACCACTTTGTAAAGCAAGGCCATTTGTAAATACAAAGTATTATAACTCAGAAATTGAATGAAATTCATTCAAAAATTCAACCACTACTGAAAATATATCAAGCAAATATATCTCCATCCAATTCATATGTAGGGAACTGAAGACAAGGGGAAGTGTCCTTGAAAGCTATAGTCTGAATAAATGTAGTATAATTTCAAGCACAAAATAATAGTCCTTTTATGTAATATACAAGGTAAGAAAAAAGGAGACTGCTGACAGCACTAATAATATATAATGATAGATTAATTAAAATTTGAAAAGTCATTTGTGATATTTTTCTTATTGAAAAATGAATACATTGCATTGGAACATTGCAACCTTTAAATATAATTTTATTGGTTAACAGTAACATGGTATACTTATAATGAAAGGTACATAAAATAAAGGAAGATAATTGCCTCAATAGTATGCACATTGTTATAATGTGCTTTACTTTTTTTGCTTATGACAATACAAGACTGTAATTTTAAGAAGCTATGAACTATAGCTAAAGCTATTAGCTTCTGTATCCTATCACAGGTGTTCCCTCCAAAGCCTTGTCATTAACCTCCTTCGTCTCCTCCCCTCTATATAGAGACATATAAAGACCTGGGTCATGGCGCTGCACTGACTTACCACACAGGCCATCTTCCCCAACCTCTCTTCTGCTGAAAGAAGGTTGGGGGGATGAAACCATGAATCCGTGTTGACATATGGAAGCTCAGTGATGGTTGCCATTGAGAACTGTGAAACTGATATTGATGCAACCCACAAATGACGTGCAGTTTAAAAGAGTCTAGTGCTTGTGGTTGGCAACCCAGAAGTACTAATATTAAAAAAGTAAAAATAAATCAGTAAACTTTATTTTAATATATTTTATTTAGTCAGATATTTTAAAATGTTATCCAAAATGTTATTATAATGAGATAAATAAAAACCCTCATTGACAAATTTATATTCCTTATTTCATACTAATTCTTTGATATCGGATGTATATATTCACTTTGATTGTATTTAAGTTCTAATTAGCAACATTTTAAATACTGTGCAATTACATTCTATATTATTAGGATGTGTACATATTTTAAGACTTTAACTTTTGTCTAAAAATTCTAAAGACAATTTAAATGTCAAAATAAATGAAATCACTAGAACAGGTGAAGACTCTTGCAATGTTTCTCAACCTTTCTAATACTATGAACCTTTATTACAGTCCCTCCTGTTGTGGTGACCCTTCAACCATAAAAATTATTTTCGTTGCTACTTTATCATTATAATTTTGCTGTTATGAATCGCACAACCCTTGTGAAAGGGCCATTTGACCCCCAAAGGGGTTGTGACTCACGGGTAGATAACAGCTGCTCTAATGTTTCTATTTCCTTAAACTAGTAGCCATTCAGTCAATTTGTAAAATATCACTGAAGTAACTTTTACCTATTAGTTTTGTCTTGTTTTGACAAACAAAGCTTGTCAATATAGTATTGTTTGGGGTAGGTTCCGTCAAGTTGGTTCTGAGCCATAGTAGCCCTACGCACAACAGAACAAGACACTGCCCAGACCTGCGCCATCCTAACAATTATTCTAAGCCTGACCACAGTATTGCAGTCCATCTTACTGTATCAGCCCGTCTTACTGAGGACCTTCCCTTCCTTCACTGCTCCTCCAATTTACAAATATCCTTCTCCAAGGTTTGGTCCATGTGGAAAATATGCCCAAGGCATGTAAGATGAAGGTTTGCCACCTTTGCCTGTAAAGAACACCCTGGCCTTCATCTTGCAACACAGTTTGTTTGGTCCTTGTAGCAGTGCGTGGTACTTTCAGTGTTCTTTTCCAGCATCACTGTTCAAATGTGTTGACTCTTCTTCAGTCCTTCTTGTTCCATATTCCACTTTTGCACGCATGCTAGGCATTGGACAATACCGGGGCTTGAGGCAGGCACATCTTGGTGTTCAAAGTAACGTCTTTTCTTTTTCAGCAGATTTACCCAAGGCAATGTCTTTTGATCTCTTGACGGCGGCTTCCATGAGCAATTTTGCGGAACCAACCAAGAAAAATCCTGGACAATGACAATATTTTCTCAGTTTAGCATCTTTCCTGTGTGTCCAGTTATGAAGATGAGGATCTTCTTCAAGTTGAGTCATACTCCATATTGACAGTTGCAATCCTTGATCTTCATCAGAAAGTGTCTCAATTCCTCTTCACGTTCAGCAAGCAAAATTGTGCTATCTGCACATTGCAGGTTGTTAATAAGTGTTCCTACGATGGAGATGTCATAGTCTTCTTCACATAATCAAGTTTATTTGATGATTTTCCCAGCATACAGTTTGAGTAATTCTTTTAAGAGGATATAACTGCAATGCACACAGTTTAAACTGTGAAATGTGCCCCCTTCCTCTTTGCAGAACCGCTTCTGGGTCCATGTGCAGATTCTTCAATGTTAGCCATTGTTTGTGATGGATCACACAGTCAATGCTTTTACATAGTCAATAAAACAAAAATAAATATATTTCTGGTATTCTCTGCTTTAAGCCAAGATCCGTTTTTCATTAGGAATGCTATCCCTTGTTTTACATTCTTCACAGTGTCTAGCCTGAACCTCAGGAAGCTCCCTGTCAATATACTGCTGTAACTACTGTTGGATAATCTACAGAAAATTTTTACTAGCATATGATATCAATTATATTGCTCTATTGCTTGACCCATATTACCTTTCTTTGGAAAGGGTACACATATGGATCTCATCTAGTTAGCCAACTAGCTGTCTTCCAATTTTCCTGACAAAGAGAAGCAGGTGTTTCCCACGCTTCATTGACTGTGGAAACATTCCAGCTAGCATTCCAGAAGTACATGGAGCCTATCTGTAGCTAACATTTTCAGTGCAGCTTGAACTGCTTCCTGCAGCACCATTGGTTCTTTCTCTTATGCTGTCTCCTGAAATGGCCACTTGTCAACTAGTTCTTTTTGGTACAATGACTCTATATAATAGTTCTCTTAGCTTCTTGAAATTTTAGAACACTTCTCAGACATCTTCTACACAATATGCTTTCTCATTATGAATCTTTAAAGAATACATATCTATAAATATTTTAACAATTTTGTAGAATAATTTTATGAACGTGGGCTCCATCAATAACAACAAGTAAATAAAACAGATGACTTGACTTACCGCAGTGGGTTAAACATTGGTTTCTAACTGCATATTGGAGGTAAGGACCTGCGCTCTGGGAGATGAAATACTTTGAGTCTGTAATGATTTGTAATGTTAAAACCCCAAGGGATTTTCCCCTCCCCCCTTCATCCCTCCTGAACCCTTGATAATTTATGAATAATTATTTTCTGATGTTAATCAGAAATGATTTAAAAGCATTTATTTTCTTAACTTATATATCCTTATTTTTAACTTCAGCTCCCCATCAAGTACTTAAGTAGAAAATGTTTTGAAAATGATGACGGCATCAAATGTCCACAGACACAATGGATGGATGAATTGTGATAAGAGTTGCATGAACCTCCAATAAAATAATTTAATATATATATTTTTAAAAAACCAAGGGATCTGTTGTACTCTTTTCTGTGGGGAATTTAGTCAACTGGCATGTCATAGCTTTTTGATAAACATTCGTCCAATACTGATTACACATTGCTCTTTCCTTAGCTCAACTTCCAGCATTATCTGCTTTGCATACAGATTGGTTAAGTGTGATGACAGAGTACAGCATCTAGATATCCCTCTCTTCATTGTAAACCATGCAGTATTCCCTTATTTGGTCAGTATGCTTGTCTCTTGATCTAAGCACTGGTTGCGCATGAGCAAAATGGGGGATTTTGAGATTCTCATTCTTCTGATTATCATAGTCACCAAAGACGAGCAAAATCTGTATGATACTCTGTGAACTGCAGCACACTCATGAGAATCTGGCTTGAATTTCTGCCAGCTCATGGGCAATGTACTGCTGAAATTGTCTTTGAATGGAGACATATAAAGAAATCAATGGTTGGATGAACATAAATTTCTTTTTCCACAGTCCTGGGGTTTATAATATAAATTAGATACAGACTTTTTCGATTCATTTGACAATTCTGAGAGAGGGACTGTCCCACTTCCTACTTCAGTGAATGGTGACAAGCTTACGCATGTTTTTCATTCTGATTGATACATCTTTTGTCATTTTTGTGTACTGTGGGTCTTCCTCCAATGTGTATGTGACCTTCTCTCTTTCCTTTTCCCTTATAAGATTTTACTCAAAATGATTAAAACATTTTGGCATCTATGGATATAACCATAGTATTCTTATATTTTTTCCTGTCAATATGATACCAATTGTCTTTCGTATGTTGAACCACCCCTTGCATTCCAGGTATGAACCCCACTTGGTCATGGTGAATTATTTGTTTTATATACTTTTGTATTCTACTGGCCAGTATTTTATTAAGGATTTTTGCATCAATATTCATTAGGAATATTGGTCTGTAGTTCTCAATTCTTGTGGGATCCTTCCCTGGCTTGGGTTTCAGTGTTATACTGGCTTCATAGAAGGAGTTTGGGAGTTTGCCATCTTTTTCTATGCTTTGGAAGAGCTTGTGAAGGGTTGGTGTCAGTTCTTCCCTGAATGCTTGGTAGAATTCTCCTGTGTAGCCATCTGGTCCAGGTGATTTCTTTGTTGGTAGTCCCTTGATAACCTTGTCTATTTCTTCTATTGTTATGGATCTGTTAAGATTCTTGACATCCATTGGAGACAATCTAAGAAGAGATTGCTTTTTCAAGAATTTGTTCATGTCTTCCAAGTTGTTGAGTTCATTGGAGTATAGATCTTTGTAGTACTGAGTGAGTATTCTTTTGATTTCATTAAGATCAGTTGTGATATCCCCTCTTTCATCCCTTATTCTTGCTATTGCAATTTTCTCTCTCCTTTCTTTGGTTAAATCTGCCAATGGTTTATAAATTTTGTTAATTTTTTCAAAGAACCAAATTTTAACAGCATTAATTTTTCCATTGTTTTCTTATTTTCACTCTCCTGAATCTCAGCCCTGATTTTTATTATTTCTTTTCTTTTGCTATTAGTGGGATTATCCTGCTGACTCTGCTCTAGTTGTTGTAAATTCTGTGCCAACATATCAGTTATGAGACGCTCTTCCTTTTTCAGGTGTGTCTGTATTGCAATGAAGCTTCCTCTTAAGACTGCCTTTGCTGTGTCCCATAAGTTTTGGTACGTCGTACTTTCATTCTCATTGGTTTCTAGAAATATTTTAAATTCCTCTCTGATCTGGGAGAGCACACAGTCCTTTTGCAATAGAGAATTATTCATTCTCCAACCATTTTCTCTAGTTCTCCTTACCTTCCTTTTGTTGATTTCCAACCTTATGGCAGAGTGGTCTGAGAGTGAGTTCTGTATGATATCAATATGCTTAAATTTATGTAGGTTCTCCGTATGTCCCAGTATGTGGTCTATCTTCAAAAAACTTCCATGTGGGGCTGAGAACAATGTGAAATGCTTTTCCTTTGGATGAAAGACCCTGTAGATATCTACCAAGTCAAAATGTCTAATTGTAGTATTTAGATCTCTCGCCTCCTTGGAGAGTTTCTTTCCCTGTTATCTGTACTTCTCAGAGAGTGGTTTGTTGATGTCACCCACTATAATTGTTGAGGCTGTAATTTCTTTTTTTAATCATCTGAAGTGTCTTGTTTACATTCTCTCATTCGGGGAATATGTATTTAAGATGCTTATTGGTTCATTGTCTACCCTTCCCTTAAGCATTATATAGTATCCTTTGTCTCTTATTATGGTTTGCACTTTGAAGTCAATATTATCTGATATTAGGATTCCTACTCCAGCTTTTTTTGGAATTGCTGTTTGCTTGGTATATTTTTCTCCAGCATTTGATTCTCAATATATTTTTTTTCGATTTTGCTTAAGTTGCTCCATTTTAGGAGACTTTTCTTGTACATATTGCTACCTCTACAGGTCTACCTATACAAGATAGACTGGAAAAAAGGGCTGGAGATGAAAATGACAGGACTGATGGTTCCAGGGTAGGGGATATTGAAGAGGGGGAGGAGGGGGGAAAGGTGGTGATGTTGACCAGCCCAGGAAAAAGGGAATAACAATTGAAACAAATGCAAGCGAAGGGTAATAGGGATTGATTAAGACTAATGCAACAAAGAAAAAATACTGAAACCCAAATGGAGTGTGAGCATGATAGTGGAACAAAAGGGAAGCAAATGGAAATAGAGGAAGGAACGGGGGGATAATGAACATTTATAGAGGTTCAAATACAGGTATGTACATAGGGGCATATATGTATAAGTGAGGATGGGGAAGGAGATTAATATGTATACTTATAGGGTTAGTAGTAGGACAACAGATGGGCCTTGGCCCTCCACTCAAGTATCTCTTCAGTTCAAGAACACTTTGTTCTATTAAACAGACATTCCAAGATGCTTACCTTTCTGACATGATCACTGAAGACAAAGGTGTGCATAAGCAAAGGTGGTGAAAAAAGGTGATGGTGCCCGGCTATCAAAAGATGTAGCGCGTCTGGGGACTTAAAGGCTTAAAAGTAAACATCTAGCTCAGAAGCAAAAAAGCCCACATGGAAGAAGCACACTAACTTGTGGAATCATGAGGTGTCAAAGGGATGAGATATTAGGTTTCAAGAACTAAAAAGCATAACATTGCATGCTCACTTTCCTGATATGATCGTTAAGGACAAATGTGTGCATAAGCAAATGTGATGAAGAAAGCTGATGGTGCCCGGCTACCAAAAGATATAGTGTCTAGGGTCTTAAAGGCTTGAGTAAACAAGGGGCCATTCAGCTCTGAAGCAATAAAGCCCACACGAAAGAAGCACACCAGCCTGTGTGATCATGAGGTGGTGAAGGGATCTGGTGTCAGGCATCAATGAGCTAAAACTATATTATTATTAATGAGGGGGAGTACATATTGGGAACCCAAAGCCCATCAATAGGTGAGGTGACATCCTTTTGCAGAGGGGTTACGAGGAGGAGATGAGCCAGTTAAGATACAGGGTAGGAGCTATGAAATATGCAACCTTCCTCTAGTTCCCAAATGCTGCCTCCCACCCACTATCATGACCCCAATTCTACCACATAAATCCAGCTAGACCAAGAGATGTACAGTGAAGTTGGAAACATGGGAAACTTAGGATAGATGATCCATCAAGACTAGTAATAGGAGTGGTAACACCAGGAGGGTGGAGGGATGGAGGAATAGAAAGGGATAACCAACTCCAGGAATCTAACGTAGTTTCCTCTCTGGGACACGGATAACAGGGAAGTGAGTGTTGGGACACATTGCACAGTGTACAGGATGAAAAAAATAATTTGTAAATTATTATGGGTTCAAGGGGAAGTGCAGGAGGAAGGGTAATATAGGGAGCTGATAATGGGGGCCTGGAGGGAGGGAGAATGTTTTGAGAGTGATGATGGCAATGGGTGTGTAAAAGTGACCTGCATGCAACTGATGCTGTTAGTGATTGTGATGAGAGTTTTAATGGGCCCCATTAATAAAATGATTCATTAAAAAAGGGAGGGGAGGGCAAAGGAGAGTTTTTTTTTTTTTTTAAAGAGGAGCTTGTACCAAGGTCTCAAGTGGAAAATGGTTGGAGATGTATGTGGCAACATGTGTGCAAATGTGCACGATACAAATGATGTACTGAATGTTGTAGTAGCTGTAAGAGCCCCCAGTAAAATTTTTTAAAAAGAAAAAAAATGATTACAACTTACATTATTTTTTTCTGACTTAACTGAATTTTCCAAGATCTTAGTTTCCACAAAATGGTCACATTCACCAGCACTGGAGGCAGAATATCAATTCTTATCTTTTAGGGCAACCCAGTTCACTTCATAAAACAACTAACAGCCCATAATGTGTTAGACATTTACACATTTTTATCACACAAATTAGAATTCACTCGTCTCTACCACTATCTTGAAAAAATTATCTTGGCAAGCATTCCAGATTTCTCAGAAGAAGGCCAGGCCCACACGGACGCCTCATTGGTTAAATCTTGATTGCTGACCAGACTCCACCTCTTCACTCATAATCCTCTCAAATTGACACAAGATTATGTAACGAGTTTGATTCAGCATAATCAAGATCACAATAATATCTGTGGGTAAAGCTGTTCTACTCTTTTCTATGGTTAATGGGGTCTGCCAACAGCTTAATCTAACTCATTAATCTGCAGATGAGGTTTGGGCTCCCACTGTCCTCCATAGCCTTCTACCAGCTGGGGGGTGCACAGTTTGAGTTCTGATACCACCAACACCATATTCAAATGCATTGATTCTTCTACTTTGGTTTTCTTAACTCAATGTCCAACTTTAACTTTTGCACAGGCAACTGAAAATACCATGACTTGGGTCAGATACATCTGAGTCCTCAAGTGATATCCTTGCTCTCCAATTCTGAGAAGAGGTCTTATGCAGTAGAAAATGTGATGCACTGCTGATATACCCAATACAGTACATAGTTCGATCTTTGAACTGCAGTTTCCATTAGAATTAGTTGTGGATACAAGCAAGACTAAATTCTTGACAATTTTAACATTTTCTTTGTTTAACATGATATTACCTACTGGCCCAAATATGATGATTTTGGTTTTCTCTCCATTGAATTGTCATCAAGACTTCAGCCTTGATCTTCAGCAGTGAGTGCTTCACGTTTTCTTCACTTTCATCAAGCATGGTAGTCTGCTAGAATAATTAATACTTTTAGCAGATATGGTAAGTCGGTAGACATCAAATTCGCACCCTGTAATCACAGGTCAACTGTTCAAATCTACATGCAGCTCAACAGGACAAAGATGAGACCCTTTAATCCTATACAGCTTCAAGTATTGGAAGCCCAAAGGCACAGTTATACCCTATCCTACAGGGACAATACAGAATTGATTCAATAGTAGTGAGTATAAAAAATAATTTTATTCTTAAATTTTATTTATACAGTTGACCTCTAGTAAATTTCATGCTTGGTGCACAGTTAATGCATTTTTTAATGTCCATGTAGTCCATAAGCAGAATAATTGGAAATAAAAATGTGTGCTTAACTTTCCAATATTTTCTTTCCTGATCTGCTCTCAATTTTATAAGGATATATGAACAACAAAATGAAATTATATGGTCTATTAATTTGGGTGCTGTAGGACTAGCATGGATAATATTTATCTCATTCTTAATTCCACAATTATTTGCTTTTAGTTATATAAGCAGAGCATGTTATAAGTTATTTAGATATAAAGATTCAATGAATACTCAGGATTATTTCTAATATGTCAGCTTTGAAGTCTTTTTTCCCATACTGAAGCTCATATAATATCTTTTTAAAATTTTATAAAATAGAAATGATTCCTTACTATTTAATATCATGTATATTGGAACATTTGAATGAAATTAATTAAACTTATTTTCTTTAGCAGCTATTTTTTCATGAAGTAAGGATATAAAAATCAAGCAATATGCCTATTTTCACAATACTGGTTATTCCAAATATACCCATTCAATAAATACTTATTAACTCATTTATTATTTGCCAACCATAGTGCTGGAATTTAGCGATATCATGGAAATAAAATATTTATGACCACATAGTTTTATTAAAATAAACTTCTAAAGAAGAATTTGCACTCCATTTTATTTATGATTTTCCTTAACTACCTCAAAAGGTTTAAGAAAAACAAAATACTAATCTAAATAAAAATATACAAATACCTAAACTCTCAGAAAAAGTATGCTTAATTTAGTATAATATGACAGACATTGACTTTTTATAATATTTATCATAATTGGTTAGAAAATAGTATAGAAGTAATTCTTCTATACTAGTCTACGTGACACATTTGGTAAAAATAATATGCTTTCTTGTTAACAGACCTTTATTTGTAGCATCAACTGTAAGTAATTTTTATATTCAAAATATCCTCAATGATGAATGATCCACATTCCTATCATCATAGATGATTTGTGTATTAGTTACAAAAAATAAATATACATACAAATATCACCCCCAAATTGTGGTTCCTTCAGTATTTCTAAATAATCTCTTCACATTAGAAAGACTATAAAATATTATATTTCAATAAATAATTCTTTTCTAAAATAAATGTACATATTTTAAGGAAGAATCTACATTTTGCAGCACTTAGTTTATCTTGATTCATTTATTGATTTATGAATTCAGTTAATATAACTTTCTTCCCATTTTGAAAAATAAAACAAAAACAATGCATTCACTGACCACATGAGAAACAGTAGAGGAAAATGGGTATAACTAAAAGACAGTATGGAGTATATTAAATTAAATGAACTTTATATTTACAGTGAAATTCTTATTGAAAATATGCTCACATCTCTAGACTTTAAAATTTTTTTCTATTGATTTGAATTAGAATATCTTTAAGTATTTTAAGTATCAAAATTAAATATGCAGTTAGAAAAGTTATATATGCATATAGCATAAGTCATGCTAAATTCTATGAAATAATTAGATTTACACTAGAAAATATTAAAATTCATCCATCTTATATTTCATAGTTCAGTATGTTAGTAGTGTCATTATAGTAGTGTAAACATTGGTAATAATTTAAGATTATTGAGTACTTTGTGAAACATTCTATCTTCTTTGAAAATTATTAATACTTTTATATAAAAATACAATATGAAGAGAAATTATTGAATTAATACCAAATTCTATTTGAAGATCTATATTTAATGAGCATTGAGGAGAATAGCAAGTCTAAAACTGAGGATATCTAGCTAATTCTAAGTGATAAGAATAGTTTAAGTATCAGCAATTAAATAGCGATTATGAGTGGCACACTTCATACTAACAGTTAGGACTCATGGTTGCAAATAAATGAATTCTTTAGATTGAAACAATTGCTTAAATTGCTTTGTAAAGGTTGCAGTGTATGCAGTCGCTAGTGAAGAGCTTTGTATGCAAACATCCCTTGTGTGACTATTGTAGTTAGAACAAATCACAGTCCAGTCATTAGTCTGGCTCTAAATAATGTGCTTAGTTTCTCTTTGCCTTGCTTTTCTCATATGCAATTGGGGATACGGGTAGTTACTACCTAATAGGACAGTTGTTAATGATAATACAGATTAATAAAGAATAGGTAAGTGGAAGCTTTTAAACGGAGTCTGAGTGAAGCGATCAATAAATGTACACATCCCAGTGATCCCCAAAGCTAAGACTGCTCATTGAGAAGTTTCAAAACTTCTGAAGAACCCTATTATAATCACTTCCTTTCAGTACTGCTAAAAAACAAAAGTTACAAAAAAAATCTCAAATGATAGGTACATACATTTTAACATTCTTCTCACCAGATGTGGAAGTAGAATTTTGTTGTGCATATATTAACTAGTGCAGGTGATTCTACATTTAAAAAACAACAACAACAACAAAATCCTGTTTCCAGGACTTGTCAAATTATCAGTTGTTAATGTGCAAAATAAAGAACATATAAAAAAAAAGATGAGCCTCACAGAAAATTCACCTCAGGCACCAAACCTGTCAGCATTACTATGCATTTTTACCACCCAAAGTGTGTGCATTTCTGAAGTGTTGCATATGGTGTTCCACATGAATAAGTGAAAATTTGATGTTAAAATATGGCAGCAGTTTTGAGTTCATAATGCAGATGTCTCAAATAAACATTCTGAAGCATATTTATACAGATATAAATTTCAGGACTCAAATAGTAAAACTCAGGATCCGCAAATGAATACTTCACAAGAAATGCAAGAATTGTACTACTTTCCTAATAGTACTGAGGGAGGTGTGATATATATTTGATGCATAAAGTCCTACTATCTTTGATTCTTCAATAAGGACCTGTCAAAGCTTGCGTTTCAATCTGCATCTGAACACATGAAACAACATTGGATTGGCCAGACCGCATCAATGTGGCAAAAGGTAGAGAAGCTTGCATGGGGTCTGACCCCATTGCCAAATCTTCTTTTGTTCTGAGCCTTGAAATCTAATCCTTGATGTTGAGAAAAATTATTCCTATGATTTTGTGTACTTGCTGTTATTTATATTTCTCTGCTTCCTCAGATATTGTATTTATGTGCTTGTTCAAAGTTTGAATCAAGAGTAGTAGGGGAGTGAGATTGAAGTAATAACACTCCTTTATAAATTACTCCAAAATAATTTTTGACCAAAGATTAAAAAATAAATAAGTAGAGTATCGGTAAAGATTCATTTTATATAAAATACATAATGCAGAAAATTTCATCTATACATTGTCAAAAAAGAACTAACAAAATCTTTCAGCTTTAAGTTTTTATTTTAAAATTTAGCTTTATTATTATTTTTTAAATAATCTAGTTAAAAATTGAGGGAAGAAAGCGTAGACGAGAATCCTAGTAATTTAGGAATAGGCAATGTCTATTTAACATATCAAAAGCATATGCTGTGGGAGTAAAAATCAATTAAAATTCATCAATATAAGATATTCTCTCATTTGAAACACATTATCATATTTAACAGTTTTATTGAAATATTGCTCATGTAGCATACAATTCAATTGTTCATCATTATTAGGAAGAGTTGTACAATCATCAACCCAATTAATTTTGAGCATTTTCTTCTCAAATGCAATTAGTTCCTCATTTCCTCACAACATTCCCTGCCATACCCCTAAGACACCAATAATTCTGTTTCTCTCTATCCTGGCTTTCAAATACAGAAGGACATAGCAAAAAGAAAACAAAAGAAAACAAGCAAGCCCAAAATCAATAGCAATGAAAAAACAGAGATAAACCTCAGTGGAAAATAAAATAGAAAAATTGAAAAACTGGAACAAATTTAAAATGAGTCAGAAGAGAAATCAAATGATGAGAAGCTAAACTTTACCTCGCTGCTTCCGCATTAGTTTGCTTTCCCATGCACTCTGCAGAATAACAAGGCTATTTACATCCCTGGTCTATGGTTAAAGGAATTCACTGGAGACTTAATATCCATTCATTTTTGCTTCACTTTTTTTTTCAAACTGAAAGAAGTTTATAATAGGTCAAGGAGGAGATCAAATGATAATATATTGCATTTTAACTTAAACTTTACAAGGCTATTCGCATTCCTCAATTATGGTCAGAGGGGATTCACTAAATGCTTAGTCCAGGTGTGAACCTTGCAAATGTATTTTGGGCCTCTATTATCATCCATAGTGTAGTGTACACAAGGTGCTCATAATTTAGACTCTGCCCTTTGCATCCGCCAAGGCCCCATTGGCACCCCCTTCGCATTCAACAAGAGCAGGAAAGACAGTGACTTTATCCTTATTATTTACAAGATAAAATTAGGAGTTTTCAGTGTTGAAACTATTTACCAAATATTTTAGATGGGATTTTATTTTTTCCTGGAAAAGTTATATGATAACTTAGTAACAAATCCACAGTAACACATTGGGTTAAGAATTAGGATGCTCACCACAAGGTTAATGATTCAAACCCACAGTTTATTTTTCACAAGAAAGCTGATGTGTCTGCTTCTATGAAGAAATAGTTCTCAGAGGATACAGGAAGGGTGGGGTGTGTGGGAAAGGGGATAGGGAACTTATAGTATTGATGGCGATATACCCTCACTCGATGAGAATCGGGCTACAGAATTGAATGTGAATGAATATGTTGTATCATGTAATATATAGTAACCATAATGATAGAGAAAAAGAAATAAGTATAAACTTCTGAGGGGGAGGGAGAGGGAGGGAGGTGATAAAATGGAGCTGAGAGTAAAACATTCAAGAAGAAAGAAACTGTTTTGAAACAGATGTGGTTGCAATTGTACAGCACTTCTTGTTATGATTAAAATATGGAGTGTTATGATATCCTTAATTGTTCCCAATAAAATGATTAAATTAAAAAACATAGAAAACTCTTCAATGCCTTTATTTTAATGATTTTGCACTGTTGATCTTATGATCAATAGTCCAGAGAGTAGCAACTCACCTTCAACACTCTGAAGTGTTGAACATATGATAAACATCCAATAATGGGTGTTCTTCCCAAAAGTTTATGTGAAAACTCAGGACTTAGGAAAGAAGTCAATGTAAAGCTATAGGCAATGTGGAATCAGAAAATAGCTTTGCAGTTATGTTGTTTGGCTCTACAGAGTCAATTTGGTGGGTCCTGAAAAACATTACAGCAATAAGACTATGAATAAGAAATATATTACTTGCCAGAAGCTATACACTTATCATAGAATAATATTAAAATATTTTGGAACTCAACTACATATCGGAACACCAAAGATTGGCAGCGTGTGAGATGATAAGAAGACTTCTTGGGGGTTTCCAGGTAACTCATGTCCTTCTTGATGATGAACATTTACATTCTACAAATTATTTATTAATTTCTCCATTGTTTAAGCCACTCATTTATTCATAATTTATGGCAGTCCAGGAAACTGACACAGATTTTGACAATAGGAAAGCACTTCAAAGGAATAACTAAATCTTTATGTTTCACCTTGAACCAAAAAACACAAAGCTCAAGTGTCTTCCTTGATTTCTGTTCTTAGAAGACAAAGAAGGATTTCTTTTTGTCACTCAACACTTCAATTTAGAAATTAGAGAGCACAAGTTATTTATGAAAATAAAATATTACCCTTTATACTTCTACCCAGGTTCTAGTTTCTAGCATTCAAGTTAGGACACATTAAATTTCTGAGAAACATTGTGCATTTTCTAAATAAAACTTCCAGATTTTCCTTTCTGCTATATGCAAGAGTAAGTCTAAACATACGGGCAGTTGAGTTCCAAAATATTTTAACATTCTTCTATGATAAGTGTATAGCTTCAGACAAGTAATGCATTTTTATTCACAGTCTTATTGTTGCAATGTTTTTCAGGTCCCACCAAATTGGTTCTGGCTCACATTGCCGTTATGTAGAGCAAAACAAAGCACTATCTAGTCTTTCATTATCCTGACAATGGTTCTATGTTTGATCCAGTGTTGCAGCCATTATATCAATCGATCTTACAGAAGACCTTCCCCTTATTTGCCTCTCTACTAAGCATGACATCTTTTTCAAGGGATTGGTCTCTTTTGATAGCATGTCCAAAGTACTTTAGATTAAGACTTGATATCCTTGTTTCTAATGAGCATACAGATAGGAATTAGTAGTAGACATATGTATTCATTATGTTGGCAGCTCATTATACTTTCTATATTATTCACCAACAATGTAATATAAGTGCATGGACTCTTCTTCACTCTTCCTGATTCAAAGTCCAGGTTTCATTTGGATATTGGGAGTTGAAAACATCCTGGGTTGAGTCAGGTGCACATTAGCCTTCAAAGTAACATCCTTGCTTTTAAAACTCTGAAGAGATCTTGTGCAGAAAATTAACCAATGCAATACATAATTTGATGTTTTGATTGATGCTTTCATGAGCTTTAATTGAGGATCCAAACTAGACCTGACAACTTCAATATTTTCTTTCTTTGCAATGATATCATCTATTGGTCTAGTTGTGAAGACTTCTGGTTTCTCTGTTTGGTTGTAATCCATAATGAAGGCTGCAATCTTTGATCTTCATCAGCAAGTGCTTCAAGTCTTCCTCACTTTGAGCAAGAAAATTGTATCTGAATGTGTTAGGTTGCTAATAAGCCTTCTTCCAATGCTGATGCTACATCCTTATTCATGGAGTCTAGTTTCTCTGATTGTTTTCTAAGCATACAGATTGAATAAGTATGGTGAGCAGAGACAACCTGGACACATACCTTTCTGAATTTTAAACCAAGGAATATTCCCTTGTTCTGGTTGCATAACTGCCTCTTCATCCATATACAGATTCTGCATGAGCATAATGAAGTGCTCTGGAATTCTCAGTTTTCTTGTCTACCAATGATCCACACCGTCAAATACCTTTATATAGAAAATAACACAAAAGTAAATAAAGTATTATTATTAGGGAATATTGAAAACAAAATTCAATCAACAGCATGTCCTCAGAGACTATTTGTTGGACTATTTAAGTTTAAGGCAGAGAGTTCATGTCATATGATGCTGGTGATTTTTATCAGGAATTTCCAAGGAGTAATATTGATAAATTTTCTTTAAGGACACAGGATAATCATGGCAGAATAATATGAAGAAAATTTAAGAAAACTGATAACTACACTGTTGAAAACAGACCAATTAATATGTGTTGGGGATTCACCTGTTCATTTTTTAGGGGACAAGGCTATGCTGTGATAATTTCCTTTAGAAGCCTCTTTACCCTATTGGGTCTACAGCCTTTATCTTACAACTTCAAAATTCTTTCTGCTTCCAAACTCAAGCTATGTTTAAATGGAATGCAATTTAAATCCCCTAAGGATAGCCAAACTGTCATTTTGGCATATAGAAATGCCTGGAATCCTTCATAGAAAGGACTAGAGAGATTAGACTCCAGCCTTCAAAAATATATAAGCCTATATTTAAGATATGTTGATAAAGGATAGTTTCATATTTTGACATTTTAATTAATGTTTTTTGAAATTGTAGTGTCATTTTACAACTTACTGTTGTATATAGCATAAAATCGAGTGTCCATTAAAATTATATTCTGGAATTTTATTTCATACATCAATGTTTCCCAAGAAAATTGTTTTTCTGTTTAAATTCAGTTATTTGTTTCTAACTTATAACAAATAATAATACTAATAATACTAAATAGGCTATATTATGATCTGGTTTTGTGACAGGTTACTTCTTCACTTAAGTCTTTAAATCTACTGCCTACCTAGTCAATGAAGATGCTTTTAAAAAGTACTTTCTATTATGCTTCCGTTTGACACGTATATTGAAAGATCTGTTATTTCTGTCTTCCTTTGTGTATGTGTTTGCAAGTGGATTTTCAAGTCTATTTTAGCATGAATGCCAAATTCATGGTCATCAGGTCGACTCTGATTCACTGCTGTTGTTGTTGTTGCTGTTGAAGTTGGCTGTCATCCAATAGGTTCTCACGCACAACAGAATGAATCAGAGTCCCTACTGCTCCATCCACTTAATTATTCCTATGCTTGAGGCTGTTGATGGACCCATTGGACTAATCCATCTCCTCGAGGTCCTTCCTCTTTTTCATCATCCTTCCACTTTACCAAGCGTGATGCTTTTCTTCAGGCAATGGTGTCTCCTGATAACAAATCCATAGTGTGCAAGAAAGTCTTTCCTTCACTGACTTTATAAGGTACTCTGTCTATAGTTCTTCTATACAGATCTTCTGTTCTTTTGATAATCCAAGGCAAGTTCAATGTTCTTGTCCAGCAAAATTATTCAAATGCATTGATTCTTCTTCAGTCTCCCTTTTTCAGTGTTCTTTTTCACTGCCCTTTTTCAATGTCTGTATTCACCCTTCACATGACTATGAGGCAATTGAAAATGCCATGAGTTTGGCCAGTGGAACCTTGCATTAGTTTTCTTAACTCTTCAAACTCACAACTCATTTTCATTGGATCATTTAAGATACATAGAGACCCATAGACCAAAGAAGAACTGTATCTGTGATTTCTGGAACTGCAACACTTTGCTGGAGTAGAAAGCCTCTTCTTACACCCTTGGAGACACTAATGGTTCAAAATCCTGATTCTAACATTATAAGCCCCTCAAGTAAGTATTAAGCTATTACAGCGCCTCATAGTGACCCTATAAATACATCACAATTTTTATTCAAGTTGGTGTATTTAACCTTGGACATTTTAGAATATTTTGATACTTAAGTTCTGATTAAATGGTAAAAGACCAGAGAATAATTAGCAGACACTGTGAATGAAGATTGCAGTAAGCAAGCAACATTTTAAAAAATCAAACCAGACATTGCTTTCCTGAACCCACAGCAAGAAGGCATCTAAAATATAAAAGCGATGTGGAAGACCAAGAAGTAGACTAAATGCTAGCAACAACTGCTATCTTCTGCACTGAAACACAAGATTAGAAAACATTCCTTCATCTTTCAAGTCTTTTATCTCATTATTTATAAGACAAAAATTTAGATTGTCTACTCCAGGGTCTATTCTATTTGCAAACATTCATAATCTTATTAATGAATTTTAAAATAACTCAAACTCCATTGCCAATGAAGGTCATTTCAAGTTTCAGTGAATAGATTAAATGAGTAGTGTAACCTTGCAAGGATCCCAGAAGACATTAACTATAAAAAGTAAACAAAAATATCCTGTGAAACTGTAAAGTAATTTTTCATTGTCAGTTATTGCTAAGTATTCAGTTCCCATTTCATCTGGCTTCACACAGAACATCATAAGTGGTTATAATCTTCTTTCTATTTAAAAAATGTTGTCTTGTGTTAATGACCCCAGGGTCATAAGTCAAAGATGAATAAAGAAATCAATAAATTAAAGTTTATGAAAATACTCATTTTTATAATCTTCATTTAGTTGCATGCATCCATGCTTTTGGCTGCCCATGGTGATAAACTGAAATGACCTGGAAAGCTGGCAAGTCCTTTGAAGAGTGCCTCATCCTCTGCAATAATGTGCTGCAGTTTTCCTGAGAAATGTCAAACGAAACTGGCACCAATTTGATTCTGATATACATTAGCAATAAATGAAATGGAAAAAAATGAAGGACATGGTAGAACTGCCCTTTTGGTTTTCTGAGCCTTTACCTTTTAAAAAACATTGGAGAGTTATAGCTCTTTTAGAATTTGTCTAGCAGGTCTTCCGGTTTTTCTGGAAGGCCCCCACACCACTAAAACAAGTGTTTAACAACAACAAAAAAATTGGAAGTTAATACAGATATCATATCATTCCATAGCTCAAGCACCTCAAGCAGTTTTCTTTTTTGCTACCACAATCAGTTTCTAAACACTCTTTCCCTTTCTGAACTCCTTGACAGCAGCTTCCCTTTACTGCCTTCCTAACTCCACCGCTGTACATTCTAAGAAACTCTTATTCTACCTGCTGTCCTCATAAATTCATCAATCCTGGGTTTCATATACTGAAAAAAAAAAGAGAAAACAAAGCACAACACAATTTCAAGATGGTCAACTCCTGATGACTAAAACATGTGAGATAAACCCCAATATAAACAAACAAACCAAGAAATACAGAAAATGTGAAAATCAGATCAGGCCTAATATTTATCAGAGTGGGACTCAACTGACAAAGTTTTAATATTCCAAGTCAAGCTTAACCTTTTGATCTTTTATAATCATCTCTCCAGTACACTCTGTTCAGTGACCCTCTATTATAGATAGAAGAAAATATTATAGATAGAAGGAAATCCCCAGAAGTTGGTTTCCTATGTAGATCCCACAAATGTATCTTGTGTGCCCACTGTCATCCTTAGGCTTATGCAAAACAGATTATCATAATTTAGACTCTGATATTACTCCAGTCTTTGACTTCAGATTGTAAGATTGAAGACATTTGATGAGTGATGTTGGTATGCTTCTTCCATGTGGATGTAGTTGACATCTCCCTTAGATAACTGCTTGTTTGGACACAAACCTTTAAGACCTCTGACACTCTTTAATCTGATAGACTCTCACCTTCTAATTTATTCACCACATTTTTCTATAACACCCATATCTTCTATGTTCCCTTCCTGGGGGGAGTATCAAGCCATGATGTAAGAACTAATTGTTCAAATTGGAACTAGGATTTAAGGTGAGCTCTAAATCCAATTCTGGAATTATACTCTTGTTGTTTCTAACCTGCCCTTGAATCTCTTTCAAAACCTTCTTGTTGATTTATGATTGAATCTTATGGATCATCTGCATTAGAATCTCCCATTATTATTGTCTATGATTAGCACTCAATACTAATTTTAAGTCATCTTGAAAGAAGGATATTAGACCAATATAAACTTATCTTCTTATTGCAGAGCCAGAATTGTTGACTTGTACAGAATCAACCCTTTGTGTTCTTCTGGAGGTTTCAAACTGCTTACTTTGTAGCTAGCAGAATAGCCACCATACCACCAGGGCCCCTAGAAGAGATTACAAAGAAAAGAACATTCAATTTCCTGTAATCTAATTAGACCAATTCAGAATTTAGAGTCTATTTTTTATGAAGTTTATTAAAATAAAAGAAGACAAAATCTCTGGAACATAGACTGATTTTCTTGATTAAAGAAATCTAAATTAGCTTAAACTAAAAAGCCTATCTAACATTAAAATTAAAACCAGTAAACATAGATTTAAATAATAATAATTATAACAATGCTCACATTGTTCAAACTCCAAATCACAGCTATATAATAAGAGTACACATTTCATAAGAAAGAATACATCTTATATCGTTACATCTGTATATTAAAATAATTAATCAGATGTCTACTCTAAATTTTAAAGAGTTTTATTTAACTCTTTAAATAAAAATTTCCACTTAATATCTCAATCACATAGATTTCTGTATTGGTTTTAATTATCTTATCTCCTTGTAAGAGAATTTCAAAACCCCATAGGAGTCTATGTTTTCCTTAATTTTATATTCTCAGGTTCATCTCAGACACCAATATTTCACTTTAAATAATTCTTAGTAGTTAAAAATCCTTTTGTACCATTTTGACTCTTCTAGGTCATGTAAGATCAGAAAGATCAATGATGTCATGTAGTTGATTTGTACTGGAAATAAGTACAAATGATTAACTCAAAACATAAAGAATAAAAATCAATCCACATATAATAACATTTATTGTATAATCTGGAATTGCTAATTCCAAAATATAATGGAAGTCAATTACCTACCAAGCACAATTTTGTCCATTCCACAGAAAAACAATCCAGAGAAATGCACATTTTATCAAACAATATCATAAGATGACAAAAAGTACTATTTTGCTGGAGATAATTGAAAAATTGTTGCAACAATATAATGATGGAGAACTGTCATACACTAAAATCATTTATTTTAAAAAGTGGAAGGCAAAATTTACTGTCTGATAAAATATGGTAGGCAAAGCGTTCCAGAAAGATTTTTACCTGTGTTTTATTGACCAGACAGACAATCAAGTCTGTGGAGAATAACAAAATATGAAAAACATTGCAAAGAATATAGAAACTGAGCAATACAAAGGTTTATTGCATGGTTCAAAATTAGAATTTTAAATTAGATTGTGCATCAGAATTTTATCCTTTCACCATTCTTATGCTCATTTTTGTGCTGAGAAAGTTATCTGAAGAAGAAAATGTCATCACGTGGGAGGAAAACTAAACAATGGATGACACAAGCTTACTTGTGGAAAGTATTATAATTGGGAGAACTTAAGTGTGGTGTATGCCTTAACATACAAACAAAGCAAAAATTATCATAGCATGATTATAGGCAGCATCATGATAAAGATAGAAAATATTTCAACTGCTAAGAATTTCATTTTACTTGGATTTGCAATTAATGATCATGAAAACAGCAGTCAAGAAATCAAACAACATATTGCATTGTACAAATCAGTACTGAAGATTTCTTTAAAGTGTTCCAAAGCAAAGATGTCCCTGAATATGAGGCTCTGTTTGACCCAAGCTATAGTTTGTTTTTAATGCTTAAAATACATGCAATAGCTGGAAAAGAAATAAGAATGACCTAAGCATAATTGAAGGGAATTTTACTATTGTAGTGGCATAGTTGCATATGGGACAGCTAAATGAAAAATCACCAATCCCAGCATCACTGCTGGTCTAGTATGAAGATGATGTTTTCTTTTTCCATAAAAATGTACATCCTTTGAAGCCTTAGGAAACAGTTCCAGTCTATCATATAGAATGGTTATGAATCAGAAAAAATTAATGACTATGAGGTGGTTAAAAATTGCTGATCTTGGACTATGATGTTGATAAAGAATAGTGAATATATACTATGACAATACTTTGAAGCTATGCACAGGGTTTTCTATGGCTACTTCTTTTCAAGTGGGAAGTTGTTTCTTCTATGATCTTAACTTGGAACTCTGCTAAAATCTGTTCTTGTTGGGTTACAATTGACATTTAAAATATCAGCAACATAGCGTCCTGGACCACAGCAACACATAATCCACAGAAGTGCAAACAATGACAGACAAATGGTGGAATAATATCAAGTGCTACATAAATAATAAATCAATTGGGGTTGGAAGAAATATATATATATATATATATATATATATATATATATATGATGTTCCTTAGAACTAAGGTGGGTATCCTGTCCTTTGGGCATATTATCAGATGGGACTGTTGTGGTGGTCATGTACTTGATGTCAATTTTATGATTGGAATGTAGGGGTGGAGTCTAGCCTGTTAATCTGGAGATAGCCAGTGAGGTTTCTGTGTAGGCATGACTTTCTCTTGAGAATTCTGGGAAGTCTCAAGGTATTTCCCAATTGGAGTAAAGAGACTATTCTGGGTTTCTGAGAGAAGGACTACTGACAAAATGAGATGATAGCACACTGATCGATCCTGATTTCTGGAGAAGGGAGGAGCAGTGGAGTCACACAGCCTTGCCCCAATGGAAACAGATGTCTGAAGCTGGAGAAACTGTATAGAGACCCTGCCAGTGCCAAGTTGCTTCTGCCACCACTGGATACTGTTGATGGACCCTGAACCGTGGAAGTGAGTAGCCATGGGGAAACCCCCTGCCAGCACCAGGGATGCTTTGACTGCACATGCTTCCTGAGTCAGATGGAGAGTTTATAGACTGGTATCAGACGTATGAGCAAATGTTGGACTTATGACCTTGGACTGGACTGGGTTGGGATGCTTTCTCAATGTTCTATTTCTTTTGTATATATACCTTTCCCTTATATCTATATGTATGTTTATAAATTTGTTTCTCTAATCTACCCAAAATAGCACAACTATATTTAAATGAAAGAAGTCATTCTTTATAATGTATAGGGTAAGTAAAAAAGAGAATGAATACCAATGGGATGGGCTGACTCAATGCCAGCAATGATGGAATCAACAATTGCAAAAATGACACAGAGCTCAATAGTATTTCATTCTGCTGCAGGCGGAGTCATCTTAACTCAGTGCTGACTCAACAGCACCAAGCAGGGACCATTTTATCCCGGAGGCAGAGGACAATTAACTTTCCAAAGTCATTCAAAGATGCTGGCAGGCTGAGCCCCGGTGGCGTAGTGGTTGTGCACGGAACTGCAGTCCACTGGGACGGAGGTTCAATCCCAGCAGTGGGGCTGGGCCTCCTACTCCCACCACCGGAGGGCAGTGATGCCCCCCCCCCAAAAAAAAAAAAAGATGCTGGCATGGTAAGATGCTCTTGCTTTAAAGAAAAGAATGTGGTATTCATGGGGAAAAAGTCAGCATTCCCTCTTGTTTGCTTTATCTTCATTTTCTCCCCAATGTTCCACTGCAGCAATGAGGAAGCAGGACCCACTGTGCGCACAGTTGCTGTGTGCTAGTCTGAAGCATAGAAAATGCCTTTTACAATAATGAGGATGTTTACGGACTGTTGGTGTGTAGGCTCTAGGCAGACTCTCCACATCATTGCTTGGGAGATTGGCTTAGATGATTATCTGACCTGAGAGCAGAGGTCCATAATCCAAGACTGTGACTAGCCTTGCTATCAGACTGAGAGCATCGCAAAGTGGATTACGGTAGACAAACAAGCAAACACAAATGAAAGAGAGGAGCATGCAGGTGTACCGATGGCCTGTGGTTGCCCTCTACAAATCCAGAGTTAGGTTAAACTACAACACTTTAATCATTTGATCTCCTTTTTTGACCTCTTTAAAATTGTTTAATTTTTTACTATTTCCTCTTTCTTTTTGACAGAGATTTTCTGTTTTGTTTTGTTTTTAGTCATTGTTGTTTTATTGCTTGTCCTTTTGCTTCTTATTTGGGTTTGTGTGATTTTCTGTATATGAAATCTAGTATATGTAAATGGACAGAGACAATAAGCACCTAGAGATTTGGCAGTAGAACAAGTAGCAGTGAATATGAAAAGTAAATGTTCTAGAATTAATTGTGGTGATATCAAGTTGTTTGTTTGTTTGTTTACAAAAATAACCTTTATTCCAGCCAAAATATTTTTTAAAGAAATCAATTTTTGTTTTTGTTTTTGTTTCTACAAAAGAAACCTGTATTCCAGCCAAAATATCTTTAGAAAGAAATCCCTTCTAAAGGGAGGGGGGATTACATAAGAAACAATACATTTAAAATATGTATTGGGATTACAAATCAAACTTTTCCATATGGTTCCAAAGTACAAAACACAATGCTGAAAGGCACCAAATAGTCCCTTTATATATCACAGTGTTAGTGGCATAATAATGGCACTGACATTTCAAAAACACAAACTAAATTTGTTTTGCTTTGTTTACCACCATTTCTCAAATACATGGGTATACATGTGCATGGCTCATTCATGAGTATGCTTATACAGGATTAAAATACACCCGTGGTAAAGTGAGTGAAGTACAAAAGAAAAGTTCAGGCATGTGGCATGTCCCTCCCACTAAGATCCTGGGATGATGGAAGACAGGAGTACAGAAGTCAGAAAGGAAGGAGAAGGCCATGGGGTTTCAATACCAAAATAGAATGTTCTTCTGGTTGTGAGATATTTGCAAAGATATTGTCACTCAGAACTATTCGATATGACTGACACTTTTGGCAATACCAGTCATGATCTCTTCCTTTTGTTTATTTTCAAGAGTGTTTGAATTAATTAGAAGAAATGAATAAGTTTGGGTATATTTTTGAGAGGTATTCATGAAGTTGTATACATGCAAAATGTTCCCCCTTGATGACTTCACTGTGATTCATATTTATATATATATAGATATAGATATAGATATAGATAAATGAGAACCTGGAAAGTATACAAAGAGCCTACCCTAGAACTTTCCAAATTCTTAATTTTGGGAAAATACCAAGGGAATAGGAGGTCCTCTAATTTAAGTGACTTTCCATCTTTGTAATATAAATGAAAAAGATCAAAACTTTTTTTTAATGTAACGATTATATATGTGAAATTCTCATTACTCAGGAGCCCAGTGTTCCCTCAGAAACTGACCATGGTTATCAGCCAGCTTCATGGAATAATAGGCTATAAAGAGAATTCATTTCAATTTTGAAAGTTCCCAGAATGGTTGATGTTGGGTCCCTGACCCAACACCACCTTTTTGAGTTGAGAAAGAATTGGTGTGGGTAGCAATTCATAAAGTCAACAGCTTTATTTATGTGCACCTCTGAAGTTAGTCCCTGAGATCTTTTACACTACCTCCTCTGAAGGCCAGAACCGTGGGTAGGGATTGGAGAGCTTGGCTGGTTGGGGAACAATGAGTACATGGTAGAGTCATACTGAGACCTGACAATTCCAGTAAACCGTCATGATGGGGTCTACTGCCGAAGGGGCTTGAGTGAGTTCCATAACCCAGCTCTGCAGTATAGATTGCTAACTTTGGCGAATAGCTAGTGGTCTTCTCTATTCTTCAACTTAAAGGCCTTCATAAGCACACTGGTGCTTCCAGAGCATTAACTTGAAATATGAAAACCATCTATGAGAGTTCTTTCTTAATTGGGAGAGACTCTTGGAGTAGTAAGCCCATTTGTTTAATCTCAAACTCTCCATGTTTTATTTATTTATTTTTTGGGGTGGGCATCACTGTGTCTGGTGGTCGTGGGCACTACCCAGTGCTGCTCCTGAGAGCCACCACTGGATTTGAATCGCGAAGCCCGCGTGCCGCAGTCCTGCACTCAACTCACGCCACTGGGACCCAGCCCCCATGTTTTATTTACATCAAGCATGGTTAATATACCACCATGAAAAATGGGTGTGACATTCTTTCCTAAAATAGATCCCATGATGGATAATGCAAGCTTACCTGAGTACACCAGTGTGGTCTTGCTGGTAATTATCCATGAAATTGGTGATTTTAGTTGTATTATCACAAAGTGAAGCTGAGGCACACTCAATGCAAAAACTCTCAGCAAATAGGTGCTATTTTGATTGCCAAAAAAGGACTACTAGCCCTTGGCCTTTTAATCGCGGTGTTCCCCAGTGGTTTCTATCCAGGTCAAACTGTGTGCTTTTGAAACACAAGGAGGTGAAAGCACAATGATGGTGGGGACTCTACGCATGTCTCATGGCGCCAGAGACACTTCTGATCCAGAAGGCCCAGCCATCCCTCTTGGAAGGAGGGGATTTGAACTCTAGCATGATGAGCACAGTGCTCTATATTATAATGATTATATTGTATGAAATGTGGGTTTTTATCCATTAACCTACTAAATATAAAAACAATGCAGTTGCAAGAGAGCTACCCAAAGTAGACTCCAGAATAAGACAATAGCTTTTCAATTATGGTAAAAAAAAAAAAAAACGCTCTGGCTAAGAAGGAAATATAGTTTCTATTTAGTATGATATTGCTGTATAAACATCGTTATAAAAATAGTCCAGTTCTACAACTGGGAAATAATCTGTTCAGAAGACATTGAATTATGAGAGATACCCTAGGAGAATTGTGTCCCAAATTTTGAAGTTTTTGATAGGCTAAAACCAGGCAGGGTTACCAATAAGGAAACAAATAGCCTATAGAATTGTGAAAAAAACTAAGTTCATCTCTTTAAGAGTTGTGGCATTTATTAAAGCAGCAACAGGATAATAAATCACAAGCTAACAAATGCAAAAGGGAAAACAGAACAAAAAAAAAAGAAGGAAGGAGCATGCAAGTATACCTATTTTTGTATACCAATGTTGGGAATGTACCAACATCTTTGTTGCTCCATACAGATAAAATTTTTGATCAAGAACCCCCCCATCCCCACCCACCGGTCAATGGTGCCCCGCTTAAAATCTGGTCACTTGGTCCCAACAACGATTTTTATAGGACGCAAAAATAGTATTGTAATATATTTATTTTAATTTTAAAAAGCAGCCTGAGCCCCGGTGGCATAAGTGGTTGAGTGCGGGACTGCGGCCCACGGGCTTGGCAGTTCAAATCCAGTGGCTGCTCTCAGGAGCAGCACTGAGTAGCTCCCACAACCACCAGTGGGCAGTGATGCCCCAAAAAAACAAACAAAAAAAAATAAAAAGCCGCGGGACGCGGGACAAATGTCAAAAAGTGGGATATCTGGTCACCTAATGAGATTATGTTAGTACCCTACTGACTCATATTGAAACCCCGTGCGTTTCGGAGACTGTAACTTTTTACAGGCGTCGAAAGGCCAGTTGTTCTCCAGAGGAGATGTTGGTGGTTTCAAACGTAGAACATGCTGTTTGCATCCCATCGTGTAACCGCTGCACTACCAAGACTCCTTACAAGGTTTACATTATACTTGAAAGTTTTAGTAAGTTAGAGTCTGGCAGAGTAACCCATTCACTTATCAACCGAAAGCAAAGTCGGTGCTATCAAATAAATTGTGATGCCTAGGGACCCTGCAGGAGACAGGAGCTTGTTCGTTTCTGAAACGAACTCGGTAAGGGAGTAAAATGTCTCTCTACGGTAGTTTTATTAGCAGCCCAACATGTAACCAATGCTACTTGGGCTCCTCAATTCATCCATTCACTCGTCTTTATTATGTCACCCAAGGAGCAGTGGTTTCTGTTGGAAATAGCGTGAAATACTTTTTAGATATACAATTCCATTAAAGATCTATTCAATGCCAGCCACACATGAATTAATGACATAAATACCATTTGTACTTTTCATTTTGAATACATAAAACTCAGATCATTTAGAGTTTGCAATCTGAAAAATAAGCGCATTTTATATGTGCACATATTTAAGTATCTCTACAAATCAGATTATTTGTTTAATTTTAGTAAATATTTAAACTTTCATTTACCAAGTGTGATTTCAAATTTAGAATCTGAAAAACAGTTATGTTGGTCTTAAGAAGAATAATATACAGACCCATAAAAACAAATTAAAATAAAACACATCTTGGGACTAACCAGCAATCACAATATTATGGAAATTAAAAATTACAATAGATGAAACATTAGAAATATAAGATGTTTTGTTTAATTGGTGTTTTGTAATATTATATTAATGACTCATCAGCTACTGTGATTTGTTTTAGCAAAAAAGAATTGCAAACTAGGTTGATTTATTTGAATTTCAGCTTCAAAGCATACATAAAGTCTAGAGAATAAATCATTGCCATATAGTGTCTCCATTTCTCTATCTTCGCATTATGCACCAATATAGTTCAGATTATTGGGTATTTTAACTATAATAATAAAAAAGCTAACCTACATTTATGGAAGAAACTCTTTCCTCTTTCCAGTAACAGCTTAACATTGTCTTTTTGAAAAATATCACACAATTTAATTATTATTGAGTAAAGTCAGGAGGATTAGTTAGTAGAGAAAATAAATCAGCAATTTTATTAGAGCATGAAATTAAGTACCTCATATAAAAGATGGAAGCCCCAAGAGTTTATAGATGATGATATTGACATATCAGTTCATTCTAATACAAATGATTAGTGGTTGCATTTATATAAATGGGTGAAAGGGTCTGGTAATATTAAGTGCACACACCAAATAATTCTATTAAAAATTTTTAATGGCCTGATCTTATATTCATTTAGCAGCTTATTTATATTTTTTGGCTTATATAAAGCACCCAGGATGAATTTCCATAACCAAGAAATGTTAGAAGTTAGGTGATTATCGAATAAGAGAAAAATATCACACTTGGGGACCCAAAGAATTAGGAAGCAGAAATGATTATACTTTGAATTAGATAGGTAATTTTCTCTGATAGTTTGAAAATGAATATAACTAAGCTGTTTTCCCAAACATTTTCTTGAGAAATTGCTGGAGGAAGAAGTAAAAAAGAAGTTATCTTTGAAGCAAATATAGCCAAGGAGTGGGCAATTACTTATGATTTTAACATGCACGCTAGACCTATCCTGTAATAAAAGACTATTTCATTATTTTCATTCAAAATTGTGTGTAACAATGTGTGGCTTTCTGAGACATTGGGTTTCTGTCCAAACAGCTCCTAATGACATTTTAGAAGAGCACGAAAAAAATTAACGAAATCTTCCAGGCTGGGAGAGAATACTTGATACTCTTTAGAGAGTATCTTTAAAGAGAATACTCTTTAGAGTCTTGATATAAAATTTTGTTTTTCTGTTAAAATGATAACATGTGTTTCATTTTGCATATTTTAAAAAAATTAAAATCTTATCTAAATTATCTAAGTTTATTTCCTTGACATTACAGGTGGGGGTCTCTAATACTGCTGAAAAGGAAAAAGATACTGTGAAGGTGAAGACATAGGAAGAAGAAAGGACTAAGGAACAGGAGTCTGTGGAAGAAGGAGCAAAGAATAATAGGAAGAGGAGAAAACGAAACAAAGGAACATTTTTATGTTTTTTGGCAATTTGCTGCTGAGACAATATAAAGCTGGTTATGAACTGTTTAAACAATGTCAAAATGGTCTTTTCCAGTTGCTCCCATGCTAGGAACCATGAGCAGCAAAGTCTTTTGGGACATCCTCTACGAGGCGGAGCGCGAAGTCCTGCACGGGAAGCAACACAAACACCAGAAGATTTTGAAGGCCATGGAGCTGCCGATCAGCTTGAAGAACTATGACCCTCAGAAGGGCAAACGCATCTTAGGGAACTTCAGGCTTAAGTCCACCCCGTGCCCCAAGTTCTCTGTGTCCGTCCTCGGGGACCAGCAGCACTGTGATGAAGCCAAGGCCGTGGACATCCCGCACATGGACATTGGGGCACTGAAGAAGCTTAACAAGAATAAGAAGGTGGTCAAAAAGCTGGCCAGGAAGTGTGACGCCTTTTTGGCCTCAGAGACCCTGATCAAGCAGATTCTTCGAATTCTGGGTCTGGACCTAAATAAGGCCTGCAAATTCCCTTTCCTGTTGACCCAAATGAGAACATGGGTGCCCAGGTCGATGAGGTGAAGTCTCCCATCAAATTCCAGATGAACAAGGTGCTGTGTCTGGCAGTGACAATTGGTCACATGAAGATGATAAATGATGAGCTCATTTACAGCATCCACTTAGCTGTCAACTTTTTGGTTTCACTGCTGTTGAAGAATTGACAGAATGTCCAGGCCTTGTACATCAAGAGTACTGTAGGCAAACCCCAGCGCCTACAATAAGCCACGGTTCAATAAACTTCATTGTTCCTGTTTAAAAAAAGTCAAATTGGTATGTTTAGCATATAGCTTCCAGATTTCTAATTGAGTTAACTTTGTAAATAGTGGTCATGTACGCTTTTCAGATTGATTTTCTTCCTCAACAATTATGTCTAAAAATGTTAGTTGATCTTTCCAAATACCAAGTAATCATCAAATTACAGAGGGAGTTAATAATTAAACAGAGAAATCTAGTGTATATTGCTATACACACTGGGATGCAGATTGCATGGTTATCAGTTCAAAACTACCAATGGATCAGTGGGAAAAAATGAGGCTTCCTCTTCCTTCATAGTCTCAAAAACTCACAAGAGAATTTCGGCCCTGTTTTGTAGGGCCTCTGTCCATCAGAATCCACTTATGGAAATGAGTTTGGTTTTGAGAGTTTTACTTATGACAAAACCAAAAACATAGCTCATTGCAATCAAATCAATGCTGATGCATATTGGCCACCTATTGGTTTATGAGACTGCCAACATTTATGGAAGTGGAAAACCCAGTCTTTCTTCCCCAGGATTGCCAATGGGTTTGAGATGAAGACCAATGGCAGGCAAATGGCTGACCACAAGATCACCATGGCTACCATTTCTCTAAGTTCTTATGGGCACTAAATTCAAATATAACTTTGTGAAACTATGATAAACACAGACAGAAATCTATGAGACTAGGGTGCGGGGAATGGCATCTCAAGTTCTTGGGAAGAAAGCCTTATTACATTTGTCTTATCTTTCCCGTAAAGAAAAAAAGCTCACTGCCATCAGTGGAGTTCTGACTCATCAAACCAAGCCAAACACATAGCCATTGAGTCAATGTCCACTCATCATGACCCTATCGCACAGGGCAGGACTGCCCATGTGAGTTTTTGAGACTTTTATTTTTTTTTAATTTTAATAAATGATTTATTGGGTGCTCCTACAGCTTCTTAAAATAATTCATCTATCAATGTATAATGTTACCATCATTTCCAAAACATTTTCTTTCTACTCGAGTCCTTGATATCAGCCCCTCTTTTGTCACCTCCCACCCACGTGAACCAAACCAAGCTCACAGCCGTTGCACCAATGCCAACTTACAGGGACCCTATAGGACAGGGCAGAACTGCCCATGTGAGTTTCTGTGATCCCATATTTTACATTACCCACTGTCCCTACTCACCTCTGTTTCTGTTGTGGGTCCCCCTGAAAAGAGTGGGGGTAGGGGGTAACATGGAAGGCTACTCTGTCCTCTTGGATTCACTCAAACAGGTCCTTGGGAGTGACTTTGCAATTGTGGAAAATAATAGAGACAGACAGACTGCTGAGCTGCGAGGACTCCTTGCCCATATGTGAGGACTAGGAGTATGAGTGTATTTTCCACTGTGTATACACAATGGGGCTTACAGGTCTTTCTAAAGGCATACACACCCTACAGCAAAGAAATTAGTCAAAGGGTAATCTCATGAGTGGGTAACATAATAAACACTTTATCTACAATTGCTCTTATCTGCAGTTAATCTTCAGGCATAGGGAAATAGCCAAACAGCGGATTGATTCACCTTTTAAGATAGCTCTTTTACAACTGCTTCTCAATGGAGGGCTCTTGTGGGGTCACATTTTCTGGCTGGAGAAAGTATATTTCTATCTCAGAACAATGGAGATCTTTCTCAAAATAGGATTCGTTTTCCAGTGGTCAGAAGTATAGAAATAAGGTCAAATACACTTTACCAAGTACTCAGCTTACAATTGGAGTGGCAAAATGGTTCCTGTTTTAATTGCGTAATTGTTTTGATGAGTTTACTATTGAAAACCAGTTCCGTTTTTCTTAATATAACATGATGTATGTTGATTAGGTAATTAAATCTCATTTATAGCTTTATCATCATTGGATTTATTTTTTGCATTTATGTTTATGTTTATAAAGAACAGTAGAGGATTCAAAATACATAATCTGGCCTTTAATGTGTGTCAGATATGAAACCAAATCCATTTCCATTCCAATACCATGCTACTGTAATCTTTCAAACTTTTTGTTTCATTCTTCAGAATCCCATGCAATTGTTAGAATTTTGTTGTTGCTGTTGTTATTTTAATTTCCGGATCCCTAGTGCCACTGTGGGGTACTCACTGAATTACTAGCCTTGAGGTCAACCTTTCAAGCTCAACATATTCACTGGAGGAGAAAGATGGACTGCTTGTTCCCATAAAGGTTCATATCCTGCAAATGCTCTACAGATGCTATGAATAACATTGATTAACTGGCAATTGCTTTAGGATTGTTTCATATGTAACAGAATTGTTGTTAGGTGCCATTGAGTTGCTTGTGACCCACTGTGGCCCAATGGACACCAAAAAAACACTGTCTGGACCCATCTGTCCTCAAACTTGTTCCAATTCTTGAGCTCATTCTGGTAGCCATGATGTCAGGGACAATTGAGGGTATCTTCTCTTTGCTCCTTTTTTATGTTACCAAACATGATGTCTTTCTCTAGGGCCTGGCCTCTCCTGAAAACTTGTCCTCAGTATGTAAGACAAACTCTCACCATTCTTACCTATAAGGAGCAGCACAGCTATATTTCTTCTAAGACAGATTTGTTTTTCCTTTTGGAATTCTGTAGTACTTTCAGTATTCTTTGATAGCACAACGATTCAAATGCCTCAATTGTTCTTCAGTTTTCCTCATTCTATTTTCAAATTTCACATACAAATGAGGCAATAGAGAACACCATATGTGAGCCTAACAAAAATAAGTCATTAAAAATGTCTTCTGCTGCAGATTTACCAATACAGTATGTCTTTTAATCTCTTGACTGAGGCTTCCATGAGCTAAGATTATGGACACAGCTTAGACAAAATCCTTGAAAACTCCACTTTTCCTCCGTTTATCATGACATTACCTATTGTTCCAGTTGTGAAGATTTGGTCTTCTGCACATTGACTGGCAATGTATATTGAGCCTGTAATACATGATTTTGCTAGCAAGTACTTCAAATGCTCCTCACTTTTAGCAAACAAGGCTGTTCCATATGCATATCTTAGGTTATTAATAAATATTCTTCCAATCCTGATGTCTTCTTTTTCTCCATATAGTGCAGCTTCTCTAAGGATTTGGTCCACATAATGATAGAATAAATATGGTGAGTGGATACAACCCTGTCATACACTTTTCTACCAAGCAGTATTCCCTTGTTCTTTTCACACAGCTGCCTCTCGATTCATGTGCAATTTATGCAGGAGCCCCATGAAATGTTCTGGAATTCTCATCCTTCTAAAGGTTATCCATACTTCATTAAAACTCACAGTGTCAAATGCCTAGACACAGTCAATGAAACACAAGTCAACCTCGTTCTGGTAGTCTCTGCTTTCAGCCAAGATCCATCTGATGTCAGCAGTGATATTCCTGATTCCATATCCTTTTCTGAATCTGACTGTAACCTCATTCAGATACCAGTGTCCTGCTATAATCTTATGCATAGGTTCAAAACATTGTTAGATACTGAAAGTAACAGCATAACTTGCAATAGGTTGTGTTGGTATTTCATGATCTATCAAGTTTTCACAATATCATTTGATAAACCTCTGAAATATGAAAACGTTCTTTCATATTCTCTATACGTATGGAAAGTGTACATAGTCATTCTTTCACAAGATTGGCACATCGTCATTCTTAAGAGAGGCCATCTCTACTGCCATGGCTACAGAGACTGCCCCTTTTATGTGTTCTCGTAGATTTGTCTCTGTACTATTTCGCAACCACCAGAGTCATCATGGAAGTGCAATTTTAGTAGATTGCTGAATTACTCTTGCTCCAAGTAAAATTAGTTTCTTATAAAACAAATATTTTACAGTGACTGTCATATAGAAAGTTAAATATTTATTAAGTGAATGAGAATAATATTACAAGTTGTCAGTAATTTCTAATGAAATCTATTACCTTTCATTTCTATTGTAGTATGTTTCATGTTTTAAAGCATATCTACAAAATAGCATATGTGAGATGGAACACATATAGAACATATGTAAAATAACAAAATACATGTTTGAGTTGTTATTATTTTACATGTCAAAAAAAGTACCAGCAGGGCATCTGAAGTCCTATGTATATCCCTTGCTAACTCCATTACTTTCCATCCCAGAGGTAATCAACTTTCTATGTACTCTATTAATTAATTTCTTGTTTCATTTGTAGTTCTTGCTTGATTATTTACTTACATCTACATCTTTGTGAAACACACAAGCACAGAAGGATACTGTGTAACTCTTTGTAAGATTTCCTTTTTCCTCCAAAATGGTATTTTTCATATTTCAGCTTCATCTATTTTATGTACATTGACAATTTTCATTTAGGCATAAAATCCACTGCATCAATATACTATTCTTACATTATTTAATAACTATTTTATTACTGTCAAATATTGAGAAGAGTGGATTTTACTTTAGTTTTGTTTTTATGAAACTGCCTGTTTTGAACACTGGGTTTGTTTGTATGCATTTATACAAAATGCTCTAAAACATCTACATGTGAGTGAAATGTTCATGAAATTTGTCTAAATATGATTATTCTTTTCTAAACTGTGTAAATAGTGTCTGCTAAGTTATCTATTAATTTATTATTAAAGAAATAGTGGTTGAGAGCTTGAATAGTCACATTTCCTAAATCATTACTGAGAGCAAAACTAGAGCATTGCCATTTTTTAGATATTGTTCAGCTAGTGTCGTTAACTAGATCATATTTATGATAGTATTACCCCCAGTCACCATTCCTTTTACAATGATAGCTCTTTGTATTTACTTACTGTGTTAGTCTGAGTAGACTAGAGAAATAAAATCATAAGCACGCATATGGATATGAGGGAAAGGTTTATACACAAGAGGGATGGAACACTGAGAAAGCATCCCAACCCAGTCTAGTGCAGGGTCTTATACCTGATATTATCCCATATGTCCAAAACCAGTCATAAAGTCTCTTTCCAACTCATAAAGCATGTGCAATGACACCAGGACAATCGCAGGCCAAGGGGTGCAGAGCCTTATGTACCCAGCAGCAGTAGAAGCATCTCATCACTCACAGGGGGTCTCCCCACGGGTCCTTGTTTCTAGGGCTCAGGGTCCATCAGCAGTACCCAGTGGTAGTAGAACCAACTCAGCACTGGCAGGGATCTCTGTGTGGCTCTTCTAGCTGCAGAGGTCTGGTTCCATCAGGGCAAGCCCATGTGGTTTCTCCTCCAGCTCCTCCAGTTCTTAGGACTCAGGGTCATATCATCATGCTACCATATATCTTGTCAGTAGAGCGCCTCTGAGGGACTGAATCAAGTCTCTCAACTCCAATTGGCAAATATCTCGAGATTTCCCAGAATTCTCAGGAGAAAGCCATGCCTACACAGTGGTCTTATGACTATCTTTAGATTGACAGGCTAGACTCCACCCCTACACTCCCAGTACTGAAATTCACGCAGATCAGTGACTGCCACACTTAAATTCAAATGATATGAAAAGTACCATGTGAATCATATTCTTTATCTCTATATATGCCTTACCACCTTGTGCAGAGATTCTTACTTATTTCTGATGATTTTCTTCCAGAGTCTATTATCCCTGCCAAGTCACTGCTTGCCTATTTAGCCATTCTTCCCAGACCTAAGAAGTTCAAGGGTTATAATCATCAGTCAGAGCTTGTAATTCACTCAAATTCTACCTATGACTTGGAGAATATGTGCTTTTATTAGAAATAAGCAATAAAAGTAAACAAAAAATTGACCTTGCAGAAGAATATCACAGCAGAGGAACAAAAAACAAAAGTCCGCGCATTGTGATATTGGGCTTGAATATAAGTGATAAAACTCACACAACTATCTCTTGTTTCCTGACTCATGTTCTTAGATGCTATCAAGGCAGTTGCAGCTCATGTAGACCCATCCCCATGTAAAGCAGAATGAAATAATGTCCAGCCTGCACCACACACACGCTTGTTATGTTTGAACCCATATGTTGTAAAAACTGTGTCATCTTGACAGAGATTTTCTTTTTTTCTGCCCCTCCACTTTACCAAGCATAATGTCTTTTTCAAGTAAAAAGTCTCTTTTAATGACTTGTCAAAAGGAGATAAGAAAAAAAAATCTAGGTAACTTTGCTTCTAAAGAGTAATATGAAAAAAAGAAAAAAAAAGAGTAATATGGCTGTCCACGTTATTATCAGTGCACAGTATTTTCAGTATTTTTTGTCAGAACCATACTTTAATGTAGAGATTCTTTTTTCATGCTTCTTTGTTCATTGTTCAGCTATCACATACATATGAAATAATTTAAAATGTCAAGGCTTGGGTCAGGTGTACCTTAGTCCTCAACATGACATCATTGTTCTTCAATATTTAAAGAGTTCTTGTATAGTGGATTTACACAATGCAATCTATTGTTTGATATCTTAACTGCTATTACAATTGGTTGTGGACACCTGTAAGATAAAATCTTTGACAATATCAAATTTTTCTCCACTTTTCATGGTATTACTGATTGGTCCAATGGTGAGAATTGTTGTTTTCTTTCTTTTGAGTAACCATCTATATTAAGGGTGCGATTTATTATATTCATCAACAAGTGCTCAGGAAACAAAGTTGTATCATCTGTAAATTGCAGTTGGTTAATAAATCTTCCTCCAATTCTGATGCTGCATTCTTCTTTATATAGTCCATAGCTTCAGTCTATTTGCTCAACACTTAGATTGAATGAATATGCAGAAAGGATATATCCCTTATGTACTTTGCCTGATGTTAAACCATGCAGGATTCCCTCTTCTGTTCAAAGGACAGCCTTTTGATTCACGTACAGCTTCCATTTTAGCACAAGGCAGTGCTCTGGAATTTCTATTATCAATTTTATTCATAGTTGGTTATAATTCAAACAGTTGATCCTTGTGCATAGTCAATAAGTCATAATTAAGTATCTTTCTGATATTCTCTGGTTTAAGCCAAGATCCACCTGACACTAGCAGTGATATACTTTCTTCCACACCCTCTTCTAAATCCAGCCTGAATCTCTGACAGGTCCCTATTGATGTACTACTGCAACCGTTGTTGAATGACCTTCAATAAAATTTTACTTGCAAGTGATTTCAATGACATTCTGCAATAATTTTTTTGCATTCTGTTGGGTTAGCTTTCTTTGGAATGCATACAAATTTAAATCTCTTCCTGTTGGTTGGCCAGGTAGATGCCTTCCAAATCCCTTGGCATAGACTAATGAGTGCTTCCAGTGCTTCATTAGCTTGTTGGAACATTTCCATTGATATTCCATCAACACTTGAAGTTACAAGTTTATTTACCTGACTTAATTTGGGTTCTTGAAAAGTGATAGAGTTTATTTCTCATAGTTTCCTTGACAGATAACTTTTTTAATTGTATCTATGTATTCTGTCTACTTAACAGTGCCTAATGGAAGCGGTTTCATGAATGTGCCAAGCTAGTCTATCTTTGTATATTTCTTATGACTTTCCCATGTTGATTGCACACTAATGCAATTAAAAATATTACATAAGGTGCTTTCCAGTCTTTAAATCTGCACTTAGACACAAAATTTCCAAAGCTTTCCATCATGCCAATCATCTCAGTTACATCTTAGAACATATGGGACAGCTTATTTTTACCATGGGCTATTTCTACTTCTGCACATAGTTGCTATCCAGATTCACTTTCTATAGCTTAACTCTGTGAGAAATTTCTAAGGAAAAAACTGTGAATCAGGATTTTAGAAGTTTATTGTTGAGTTCTCTTCACACCAGTCATTGCTAGGGGTTTAAAGATGCAGCGTTTGAAGTAGAGAAATGCAAATAGAAAGGGCACTTATGAGGTGATTTGAGAATTTTAACTCCTGAAGAAGTGAGACTTCAATAAAAATGTGCTTTTACCTCAAATGGACTTGTTAATGGACACAGATGGACCTAAAGAGAGGCATAATATTGGGGGAGATAGCTCCCTTCTGCTGACTGTATCTTTTTTGTGAGCTTTCAGCACTGAATATTCAAGATTACATAGAGAAACCAGTGCTTCAACTCAAGAGGAAATGTTTGATAAATGCAACACAGCATGTGCAATGCAAAGACCATTTCTGAAATAGTAATCCTATGTAAGGCCACTATGTAAATAGGGATCATTCTGAAGGCTGCTGACTTTTGAAATGCTGGTTTTTTTATGTAATTGAATGAAGGAATGTATGTAAAAGCACTTTGGAAATTACAAGCATTCCAGCAGTATAAAGTGCTATTATTACTAAAAGAAAACCTCAGGTACTATCTATCTTTATTTAACTGATGCACTTTTGAAAATAAGCCATTGTCAGCAATCATGAGAATTTGTTTAAATAATTTAGAGCTTGGAGGTAGTAACCAATAAAAATGTAGGAAGTAGAAGTGTTTCACTTACCTGCTGAATGTTTAAAACTTTGAACTTTCTAATAAACTTGATACGAGAAAGACAAAATGAACTCTCCAAATACTTTTGCTTTACAATGATGAAAAACAAAAGATTTCTGCCATATTTTAGGGAGATATCAATTACTTTCTTAATTTTATTAATTCAGTAAATATTCATTACTGTTATGGGAAGCTATTGAGGTAGTTCTAACTCATTGTTCCCAAATGACAGAGTAGAACTGCCTCAGAGGAATATTGTTAACTGGCATTGTTAATCAACGCAGATGAAACTCAGTACTTTGTCCTCTTGAGTTGCTGGGCCTGTGGAATTACCAATTGTTTGGTTATTTGCTGAGTGCTTCAATGTTGCATCACCTCATTCATGGCCATTGAGTTTATTCTGACTCAGAACATCCCTATTGGACAGAGCAGAACTGCCCTCTGTATTTCAGGGACTGAAACTCTTTTTGTGCATGGACAGTCTCATATTTCACTCAGAGTGGCTCATGGTTTTAGCTTTCTGACCTTCTTTTCATCAGGGGTCCATGGACCAGGGGTCCATGTTGAGAAACTATACTGTGTAGATAATATATTTAGATTAACTGTTGCTTTCCTTATGTCAGAGATCCAGTTTTCCTTTGATTAGAATACTAAGCTATGAGGACACAAACTATAATTGACAGACTAGTAACTAATATTTGTGCTATTTTTTCAGTGTTTTTATTGGGTGCTCTTAGAGCTCTTGTAACACTCAATACATCATTTTTATCAAGCATCTTGTACACATGTTGCCATATTCATTTCCAAATATTTTCTACTTGAGCCCTTGGTATAAGCTCTTCTTTCCCCCTCCTTTTTTTTTTATAAATCATTTTATAGGGGCCTCATACAGCTCCCACCACAATCTGTATATGCATCAATTATTTGCAGATCACATTTGCACACTTGTTGCCATCATCACTCTGAAAGCACCCTCTCCCCACTTAGGTCCCAGTACCAGCTCCCCATATTTCCCTTCCCTCCTTCCTCCATGAACCCTTAATAATTTACAAATTGTTATTACTTTTTCATATCATACACTGTCGAATGTGTCCCTTCACTCACTTCCCTATTGTTCATAACCCAGAGAGGAGCTTATATGTAGATCCCTGAAATTGGTTCCCCCTTTCTATTATTATCTAAATGTCACACTTGAATCAAAATTCCCTGGGGAAAAATATTTATACCTAAAACAGTTGTTTTATGTCCTTAATCCCTGCCAGGACATATTACACTTATTTTCATTTTTCCATATATAATATATATATAAAGCATTGATCAGTTATGATATAAAATATATAGTTGCAGTTGTTTAATTATCATGTCATGAATAGATAAGGAACTACATGTAATCGGACAGAAGGAAATAGATATAAAATGTCCTTTTTATGATATCATATCAAGGACATATATTATTATCCTAATACATCCCAGATAATATTATCCTTGATCAATTAAGTGGGAAAATAGAAGGCTGGAGGGTTTGGAAAGTGAGGAACACCTTTTCCATCAGATGTGTAAATACTCAGTAATAATAATTCTCTGCCACAGAGAAAATCTGGACATATTACACAATGATTTTCATAAGCCTTCCTTTCTCAGAAGTACAAGATATTTTGAAGTCTTAAGTTTTGCAACCTGGTGGATGCTTTATAGGCACATTTTACCAAGATTTTGGTCCCTGTCTATGACTATTGCCTTCAGAAATTTCTCTGATATGGTTCTTCACACTTGACTTTTAGCAATACATAAAAAAGTAATTCATAAATGTAACTACCAGTTTATGGATTTAGAACTTAAGTCTCTCAGTGAACAGAGTATGGCATGATGATAGATTTTCCTATATTTACAGATTTGAGGATATCAAATTATTGTATAATTTCAGTTCTTGGATGGTATCATGCACATGTATTGATTTTCAATTATGTCTGCCTTTCCTTCTTGGTAAGGTGCTTTATAAACACTTTGCATTCCGGAGCTGAAACTACAATTCAGATCCCTCAAGTGATGTGGATAGTGACTAGAATAGAAAAGATTCCCTAACCTTTGAGGACACTGGGGTGCAGTGTGCCCCCAAAGCTCTATATATTCATCTGATTTTAAAATATCTGCAAAGATGAGCAAGCCATAAAGAGAAAAGGACAATAAACTAACAAATATTTACAATCTTTTTTGTTAACTGAGTTCACTAGAGAAGCACAATTAGTGAAATATATGCACATATGCATCTAGAGAGATATTTGCCTCAAGGAAATGGCTCTCTGTTGTTACAGACACTGGCAAGGTTCAAGTCTGTGAATCACTATTGGGATGAAGGCTTCCCCTGCATCACATAATTGCGATGATAACTGTTTCTAAGGTTCGCAGACACCATGGCAGGTAAATAGTTCAAATCAGAAGAACTAGAAACCACATGACGAGCCATATTTGGGGTTAAGATCTTGCAACAATGACAAAAAGAAATCATCAGAATTTTGCAAGAATGTCCTCACGTGTTGGAGGCATCACAACCCCCCCAGGGAAATTCACTTTCAATTGATTGGCTTCTCATAGAGTATTTCATTGTGAAAGTTACTATATTATATAAGATCTCATTGTGGGGAATAAATCACTACCCACCCAAGTTGTCATGAGCGTAACCATTACACATGTGAAGCATAATCACTCTTAAAGAGTAAGCTAGTCCAAGTTTTGTTGGGTTTTTTCCTTTTAAGTCATTTTATTGTGGGGTCTCACAAATCTTAGCACAATCCATCCATACATGTATTTTATACAAAGCATATTTGAAGCATTGATGCCATCATCATTCCCAAAACATCTTCCTTCCCCCTCCTTTCCCGCTAATTTTCCCTCAGGAACCCTAGATAATTTATAAACCACTATAATTTTTTCTGGTCAAACACTGTTCGATGTGTCCCTTCACCCACATCCCTAGCATCCTTACCCCAGGAGAAGGTTGTAAGTAGATTCCTTTTTTTTTTTTTTTTTTTTTAGGCATCACTGCCCTGGTGGTGGGAGTAGGAGGCCCAGCCTTTGCACCTGTGAGCAGCAATTGAACCTCCATCCCAGTGGGCCACAGTCCCGCACACAACCACTATGCCACCGGGGCTCAGCCGTAAGTAGATTCTTATAATCATTTCTCCCTTTCTACTCCATCTTCTCTCCATCCTCCCGGTGTCACCACTCTTCCCACCGCTCCTAAAATGATCATCCATCCTGGATTCACTTTTGGGTTTTTGCATTGTATGTAGAGATGTTTCCTCTAATATTGTGTAGATTTCTAAGTAACAACAAGTAACTGGTCACATAATATAATGTCTTTGATGATGATCCAATATGCGTCTTCAAGAGCTCTCATATACTTATTTGATTGCTGTTGTCTTAAGGAACATATTGTAATCACATGAAGTTGATGTAAAGAAAAAGTAATAAGTGCATGAAGCACCTAATTTTAGGAGGGAAATAACCATGCATTGAAATGTCAAGAAACTGACTAGCAAAAGGAGATGCAGATAATTGAATTATTACTGAAGAATGGATTATTACACAACAAAAAGGGAGAGTTGATGAGATTTTTATTTTGTTGTTTATTGCACAATGACTTATTGAGCACTGAGTTTATGTCAGCCAATGGGGTCATGTGGCATTAGTAAAACTGGCTATATTCAATGCCACCTTAGGCTATCCATCATGTTTAATGCAACAGGACGATGTTCTTCTGTGCTGCAAGCTAATATGAGACAAAATGCAAACTACAGTTTTAAATAGTGACATGTAGTTAATTATTTAATTTGAATCTCCTTTCCATAACTTCCGTTCCATCTCCCAAAGCAACTTTGCTTTCCTGATGGATCTGGGTAAGAAGGTGGAAGAAGAGCAGACAGGATTATATCATTCAGCAGTGAGTGATTGTCACCCTTCAGGGGCATCAAGTGAGTAACCTCCTAAAGAGTGAGAAGCATGCAGGAGTGTGTTACATCCTCTGGATCCCAAAGTCACTGTGCAATGAACATCCTTGATCTGAGATGTAATTTTGACATCAGAGGAGTGACAGAAAAGCTGCCATGGCACAACTATGAGTCAGAGCATGAGAGAAAGCAGTGGACGTCCTAGCCAACAGAGCCAGTAACACGGAGTGCTTTTGATCAGGAGACTGGTATATGCGGTGAGGTATCTTGGGACATTTAAGTCTCAGATTTGGGTTTGTTAAAGCTGAGTATTTCAAGGATGATGCTAATAATGAGGGGCAGCATATCCTTTGTGTATCTATTGGCAGTCATAAAAGAATTTTGTTGCCCTCCCCCCACAAAAAAAGAACTTTGTAACATGCCCTGAGTCAATATCAGTATCCTGTTCATTTGTCACAAAAATTTTATCCTGATAAATTCTATAATAAACCCACAGTCATGAGCATTTTCTGTGAGTTTTGAGTGGCCAGAGGAATAAAAATAAAGACTATCATGGGAGAAAGAGCAAATATGAATAAAAATATTCACTTTTTCATGTGAGTTTGATTTGAAACATAATGATTCTTATCAGGTGATTCACTGACTTATTTGGTATGACTCTTCTAGTCATAACTTTCATAGCTCACACTAAAAACCTGGGTAGGAGGATGCATAATGGGCATATCTCTGGTTTCCCTGATGGGCCCGGATTGGGAAAGATTCTAATAATATTATATGATCTTGCTAGATAAGTGATTTTAGCAGTGTTAATAGTGATTATAAACAATTTGAAAATCTAAGTAAAAGATGTTCCAGATGGAACAATGTGACCATCTGGCTGATTTTGCACAAGGCTCCAGATGACTGCATAAAATTCACAGTGGAAAAGCAACGCTCACTCCTGCGGAAAAAGAACCAGGAACTAAGACACCAGAGTGAGAGCAGAGAAAAGGGAGCAGCAAATACAGAAGGCAGAGGAGGCAATCAAACAGTGGCTTCCCAGTCCACCAAGAAAGCAAGTTGGCTGCCTTCAGGCAAGAGGCTCACATGCAGAGAGAGGAGGTCCTTAATTGGGGAAGTTAGGTTTCCTGATCCAGGTTGCTGAATCTGAGTGCCTTCAAGTTGAGGTTTATGGGGAGTAGCATTCCCTTTGCGCAGCAGGAAAAGAGCTTTCACCTTTGTCAACTAGCACCAAGGGCACGGGGCTACATGACTGACAGGCCAAGGGAGAGAGAGGCCTGTCTACAAGCATCATAGAAAAGAGACTGTTCTGAAAACAGCAGCAACAACAAAGCCAAAAGTTTGTGCTTACAATTTCCCATCTTGAACGTTAACAATCATGAAAATTGTCTTTGTTACTTGTGGCCATTGTAATAAGTTATCAAACCCAGCATAGAAATAATGCTGTGGAAAGGATGGGTAACATTAGAATGATAACTTGGAAGCATGACTGACCTTTGCCCCAGAGGAATTTATCTTTAGTAGATAATATGTCTGATTTTTCTTCCCACTTCATAGATATGGGAGGAGATAAAACTCTGATCCTAGACATTCTCCCACCATCCCTATGACATTCTTTAAGCATCTCTAAACAAGTCCATTTTAAAATATGCAATATGAAGTGATAAAATAAAAATGCAAACCTTAAAGTACTAAAAAGAAAACTTTAGACCATAGATCTCTGATCATTTAAAGGATTAACTATTCATCAATTTAATGGATAGCTTGTCATGCTGTGGTTGCTTGGGTGTGGCTGTGATGCTAGAAGATTTGTCACTGGTGTTTCAAATGTCAGCAGGCTTCTCCACAGTGAACAGGTTTTCATGGGGATTCAAGACTAAGAACAGAGACTCAGGTGGGCGTGATTTTCTTCTGACTTTGGAGGAGGATTGCACTGAAACCCTTATGTATAGCTTTGAAAGAGCTATTGTGAGAAAGAGCTATATTGTGAGAGAGTGAAGACTTATGCAGTGAAGCAGAGTGCCGTCAGGGAAATTGTCAGAGGACAGGCCACTCAGATCAGACGGCACTTGAAATGTGACTAAATAAGAACTGAATTCTGAGGAAGTCAACCATGGTTAGGAGATTCTGATAAAGCCCATGGGAATGGAAGCTTCAGGATCTTCATTTGATGATGGAACACACCTCAAGGTAAGAGGACATAGCTGTAAAAATCTGACAATTATCAGACATAGGGATGTGTGAACTCTGGATATAGGAAAATTTTTAAAAGTCAAAAATAAAACAGAAAGCATAAAAATCAATATGAAACAGATTGCTATTGGTCATTTTGCATACAGAGATCATGTAATGTACTTATGCTAGCAATTCCAAAATCAGGAAGAAGAGCAGGACATTCTCTGTCTAAAAAAAATAAAGCAGTCATGAAATAAAATATTGTGACAGGATTATATCCATCGGTCTTTAAGGAAATTAAATGAATACAAATGCTATTCAAATTCATGCATCACAAGAACCACAAAAGATCATGATAAAGAAATTGAAGAATGTTAGCAACAACTGTATGATAGGTAAATTTATTGTGCCGACGTGTGGGATTAATTGAAGGGAGGAGAGTGAAATGGCTTGGGCAACGTTGCCTGTCTTGTGTCTTGCTCTTTGATGATCAGACCAGTGTGTAGCCTCGTTGCTTGTTCTCTGCTTCCGTTTGCAAACTACACTACCCATGGGATACCTTACTCATGGACTGTGTCACTGTAATTTGTGGTTCCTTCAAGCCGTGCTTTGCCACACTACTGGAATATAGATCTCGAGGTGGAGACTGTAGGATCCTGTCATCTGGATGATTTTTGGTGTCCTGCCTTGCTGTTTGCTGTCTGTGGCCCGATAGCCTAAATCAAAAGACTTGAAGTACTTCCAGTGTATTAGCTGTCTTATGGAGGTGAGTTGCAACTGAGGCATTTGTACTGCTTTATAAATTTATATATTATTATATAATATACATATATATAATTAGTGCCCTGTTTTTTTTCTCTCTAGAAAACCCCATCCAAAGGGTCCTCTAAAATTCAGTCGGTTACTGAAAATTATGCATTCAAAAAGCATTGATAATTATTGGTGATTGAAATGCAACCATTGAAAACAAAGGGGAAGAAATAGTAGTTAGAAGATATAGACTTGATGATAGAAATGAAGCTGAATTTCCTATAATGGAATTTTGCAAATCCACCTACTTGTTTGCAGCAACTATCTTTTTCAACAGCACAAAATAAATACATAAGGATTTCTTCACACGGAATACAAAGAAATCAAAATGCCTACATCTCTAGGCAAAGGCAGTGGAGAAATTCAAATCAGCAACTAAATACAGGCCAGGGTTTTTCTCTGAATCAGGCCATCATTTGCTTATATATAATATCAGCATAAACCTTAAAAAATTAAAACAAGTCCAAGAGAGCCAAAATAGGACTTTGAATCTATCTCATGTAAATTTCTAGTACATCTCAGAATACATTTGACTCCTTGAATGCTAATTATAGAGGATATGGTGAACTGTGGTAGGATATCAGAGACCGTCATTTATGAAGAAAGAAGGTCACGAAAAAGACAAGAAAGAAAGAAAAGAACAAAATGCAGATCAAAAGAGAATCTGAAACTTGTTCTTAATCATAGAGTGGCTAAAGCAAGTTCAAGAAAGGACAAAGAATTGAAAAAAATTTTTTTCAAAAGGCAACTCAAGAAGACAAAGCCAAATATTTTAATAAAATGTGGAAGACCTACAATTATTACTACAAAAGGGAAGAGCATAGCATATCTTATACTAAAAGAACACATGAAAAAATTCAAGTTGTGATACTGAAATATTTTATGGGTAAACTATTGAGTAATAAATGAGGCTGCCATAGAAGATGGAAATAATACACAAAGTCAATGTACCAAGAAAGAACTAGTCAACAGTCCACCATTTCAGGAGATGTCATA